>QRFJ01004560.1:0-146589 GCA_006176705.1 Cocos nucifera | reverse complement strand
AAGCAATGTGCAAATCGAATTTTAGAGCATAGCTATTGCAGAAAAAGTATCTGAATAGTAATGCCCTTCGTGTTTGATAATAACCTTTTGCACCTAATCGCTAGCTTTGAATGTCTCCTACATTCCCATCTATACCAATCTTTCTCTTTTGTAGATCCATTTTACACCAATACGGTAGTATACCTTTCTGGTGGATTTCCCACCGATGGTCAGACTTAGTTTTAAGTGCTCGATCAATTTTTGACTTCATTGCCTCTAACTATTTCTCGGAGTCAATATCGATACATCTTTATTATTAGTTTTGGGATCAACACATGAACGCATTACTACGAGGGAATATTTTCTCTTATTTTTCTTCTGAATAGTACCTAAATAGCTCTCCAGGAGGGATGGAAAACCTTTTGATCTATGAGGTGGAAGAGGTAGTGATTGTATTGGCTCTACCTGATTTGTTCCATTTGGTCCTATAGCATTGTCCTTATGAGATTTTCTCATCGAGCTTGATCTACTTTTCAATGCTGCTATCTTGAAAAAATTATTTTTCAAGAAAGATGGCATGTCGACTCACAATCACATTGTGATCTTCTGAAATATAGAAATAATATCCTAATGACTCTTTATGATATCCTATAAATCGAGCTCTAAAGAATCTAAAGTCTAATTTTTCCGCTTGTTATCTTTTGACATGAGTCGGACAACCCCAAATTCTAAGATGACTCAAACTTGATTTCTTACCATTTCATATCTCATATGGTGTGGTAGGAACAGTTTTAGAAGAAATCCTATTCAGTAAGTATATTGCAGTTAACAAATAGTATCCCCAAAGAAAATTAGAGAGGTCTGTGAAGCTCATCATGGATCGGACCATATCTAATAGGGTCCGATTCCTTCGTTCTGAAATCCTATTGAGTTGAGGTGTTCCAGGTGGAGTCCATTGAGAGACTATACCATTTTTCTTGAGATAGTCTAGGAATTTTCAACTAAGGTATTCACCTCCTTGATCTGATAGAAGAATCTTAATAGATTTTTTAGTTTGCTTTTCTACTTCATGTCTGAATTCTTTGAACTTTTCAAAAGCTTCAGACTTGTGTCTCATAAGATACACATATCCGTACCTAGATAAATCATCGATAAAGGTTATGAAGTAGACAAAGTTGCCTCTAGTCGGCACATCAAATGAGCTGCACACATCAGTATGTACTAAGGCAAGAAGATCCATGGTCCTTTCCCTATGTCCTACAAAAGGGAGTTTAGTCATTTTGCCATGAAGACAAGATTCATAAATTGGACATGACTCGGAAGTCAATAGATTCAATAGCCTGATTTTTCCCAATTTGTTAACCCTATCTTTTGCTATATGACCTAGTCTTAGGTGCCATAGATACCTATCGTTTGGACTATCCCTAGGTCATTTCATGGCATTCATATTTTGCTTGATATTAAAAATAGATACATCAATATGTAACTGATAAAGATCGTTAATAAGAAAACCACTTGCAATTTTATTTTTTTCATAAAGAATATTACAATGGTCCTTAAGAAAACTAATTACATAGCCTTCTAGTGCTAGGCATGAAATAGAAATTAAATTCCTGCTTACAGCAGGCATATAATAACAGTCTTTTAATACTAAGTCTAAACCAGATGATAGTCGAAGAGGATATGTTTCTATGACCACAACAGCAACTCTTGCTCCATTTTCGATGCATAGGATTATCTCACCATCCCTCAGCCTTCTGCTTGTTAGATATATGTGCCCTAGAAGCTAGAATTGGCTGACACTTTTAATACACTTCTAGGGGCAAAATTATAATTTTGACTAATATCAATAAAATGGATTATTTTCTATCACATATGTGTATTTAGTGTCTGTGATACACCCTTTTAGTTAAAGATAATGATAATTCATATTTTCAAGAGTTGAAAATTTAAGACATGAATAATCATTATTAACTCATAAAATGCTTCCGACCATAGGATCATCATGAGGATGGTGATTAATCTGAAAGGTTAGTGTACATCACTTCTCTTTAGTAGATGAGTCTTGAGTCTATGATGTGGAGACACTAGAGCGAGAGTACAGGTACTCATTAGAGAATGAGGGCACTGAGCGTGACCACCTCGAGTAGTCATTAGGGAGTCTACCTTCTCATCAATGACTGACTTGATGCTGTAGTAGTGTGTCTGGTTCTTTGACCTAAGATGCATCGGTAGTTCACCTTGAGGGTGTTATAGTTTGACTATACCATTACTCGATCTCCTAGCCACTCGAAATCCTAAGGTGTATGTTGGCTATAGCATGTTCATTGTAGGAACTGGATAGCATCAAGATGGAATCTATCTACCTCGATGGTAGTGGAGCAGCCCTATGATGATCATGAGAATCAAGTTCTGAAGCCCATGGCCATGGCAGGTGAAATAATAGAAAGAGTTTTTATTTAGGTTTTCACATTGACTTGAAAATCGAATGATTACATCATATGAACAGACTAGGGGTTCTGATGAGTTCACCTTAACCCTAATCTAATCGGGGCTCAAGATAGAAGAATCTTAATCACATAAGTAGCTGCACCAAGAGGTTCAATTCAGCTCTGATGGGTTGCCACCAATATACTGCTAGGTGTCACTGATGGATTTTGGAGCAATTAGAATGATTTAGATGATCGATCATTCTAGCTGTTCAAATCAGAAGAGTTCTGTCCATCGAAAGGAGTTTCGATGATGGTAGATGATAGAGATCATGACATATCCCATTCCAACACGAACTAAATCTAACTGGGTCAACCACAAAGAATTTGAATTCGGTGATCATCAATTGAACTGATCTAGTTCAATTGATCTGAATGAGATTCAATTAGGTTCAAAAAAATCGTGCTAGCACTCGATTGAACCTAACGTTCTTCTTTTACTATCATAAATAGTTGTCTTGACTGAGCCAAAGGAATTTATGCTTATTTAGAGGCCTTCACTTTGTCTGACTAGAGCTTGTCTAAGTCAGAAAAGGTTGTCTTATTTTGTAAGACATTACCAATCATTTTTGGTCACCTACCATTTCTCGTCCTTTGACTTTGGTCAAAAGTTGACCTTTGACTGGTCAAACATTGACCATTGACATTTTGACTTTTGTCCACATGTCATGTACCTATTGAAGAGCTGGTGGGGGCCTGTCCCCCTACCAAAATCTGGCAAGGAGGAGGGCGCATGCCACCCTTGGTGTGTGCCCAAGCTGGAGGCACCCAGGAGTCCCTGTTGGATAGGGACTCCATCTCCTTTTTGGATACCAGTTAGAGTTCTCCTAAGAACCAACTTTGACTGATCTTAGGCACCATCTAAGGAGGAATTCGGGGACTCTATTTTGACCAATCAGATTTAGATCTGATTTCACAAAGGGTTGTGATTGGTTGGGAAGAAGAGGAGTTGGATCACGCTTAGTCTATAAATAAGACCCTGCGCCCAACTCAAAGAGCATCACAATTCTCCACGCCCCAAGGCTGCTTCTCCTCTCCTCCTTCATGCCAAACCCACCTTCTCCCTCTCCTCTCCACATCCAAAAAGAGTTTTGAACCTTGGTTGGTGCGATCCAGATGAGAGAAAGGCGATTGAAAGCTAGAAGGCTGCACTGCTGCATAGGACAACTGCTGATCTTCAAAAGGAGTTTTGAAGATCCTCCAGATCAGATCCAGATCTAATTTTTGGAGATGTGATAGAGAAGAAGAGGATCTCTAGATCCAGCTCGAGTGGATATCGGTAGAGGCCAGGCACTTGCATGGCTTGATCCAGAACCTTCCGCTGCTTATAGGATCATCAATGGGTAATAGGATTACCCACTTCAAGATAAATTAAATTTGATTTAATTTATCTAAATTTATTTTAATTTCTAAAATAATAATAATCAAATCTAAAATCTCCCAGATCTGATCTAGATCAAAGAAAAAAAAATTTAAAATATATCTCTTGATCAGATCAGATCTGAACGAACCTAGTCTGGAAAACCAGGATTTTCCTTCAACTGGTATCAGAGCCAAGGTTCTAAAAGTATTTAGATCTGATTTTAAATTTATTTTAATTAAAAAATAAGTGATTTCAGATGTCACATGAGATGTGATCAGATCTAAAATTAAAAAAAATTAACATTAAATGATATGGATCTAAGATTAGAAAATATGCATGACTAGTTCTAAAATAGAATAGTTCCATAGAATAGTCTTGCATGTTTTTAATTTAATTTGATTAAAATATATTTTAGATCTATTTATTTACTATTTTTTGATATTATAATTATTATAATAATATCTAAAAAATATCAAATAAAAATTATTTAATTTTAAACATCATATGAGATATGATTGATGCATGTCTAGACTAGTTCTACATAATTATCTAGATTAGAATTTATTTTGATTAAATCAATTTAAATCTAATTTTTTAGATTATTATAGATAATTTAGATCTGAAATATGCATGATTCGATACTGAGATATATAGCAAAATTATGGCCATGATTTGATCTAATTTGTATATGAGATATATGATATAGATCTTAAAACTGTTTTTGGTAGTATTTGCATGTTCCTGTTAAGGCGTTCCTCTTGGTGTCAGTCATAAGAATGAAGAAGAGTTATAAAGGCCCTCTCTCCCATCTGATGGGCATTCTATGATGTGTAGGGTGGCTGTATGTTCATCCCTTAATCAGAAACCTAAAACTTACTTTCTGCAAACCCTAGATCTGAAAATCCTAGGATTTAATTAAAGCCATATTTTGTATTATGAGTCCTACTTAATTAAAATTAAATTATGAAAATTAAATTAGGTCTAAAATTAAGAATTTTAGATCTAAGACATATTCATAATAACTGGGGTTCGGGCTTGGGTTGAGCTCATTAGATCTTAAGCGGTTGATCAAACCAAATCAAGGAGTTGGTTAGATGGGATCGACAATGCTTAAAATTGACCAGCCTATAGGATTAAGTCTGGATTAAAGATCGATCACGATCAAGCAAGACCTAATTAGGCTCAGATATTAGAGTCCCTAGATTTATAGGCTACTAAATTGGTTCTTGAGCTCAATAATTTTGGTGTCTAAAAATAAGTTTGGCACATGCGACCGACTAGTTTTTAATTGGAAGCTACTTGACCTGAAATGCTATTCTTGTACGAGTTTTTAATGCATATTCCTTCCCCGATCTGCACTTACCTAGTCCAATATCTGTTGACACATGTTCTTATCGAGGTGGTCAATAATCCGAGTTAACCAATGCCACTTCAGGTGCCATAATTGTTATGGACTATAGATAAGTCTAGTTTTAAAGAGCCTGAATCAATTCTCCCTAAGAAAGATTAGTCTGATGTCTTCCACCATTGTAGATTGTGGCGGGCCCTTCCTGGGGTTTTGATTGTTCTCGACTGGATATAGTGGCTCAGTTTGCACGGGAAAGACACAAGCCATGTCTTTTAGACATTGATATATGGGTTGGAGGATGAAGTTGGGCTTAATATTTTCGGATCACCGGTGAGAGACTCAATTAGGAATGCCAGTTTTGTGTAAATGGTCGGTCTAACTTACTAACGGAGTGGATCAATTTATTTCGGATACGATAAGATTCATGAATTAGAGACCAAGTTTTGGATGCACCATGATTGATGAAATCATTGTAACAAGAGGGTTGCTTCACTCATTGGCTAACCCAATCAACCAATAACTGTTGGTGAGGTGTGAGTGAGTGGTGAGACCGCACCACCCACTAAAATCATTATCATGGAGATTTTCACATCTCTAACAGAAGGAGTGTAAGGGATTCGAGAAAATAGGTGGACAGCTAATTTGTTTAAAATAAAATTCTTAAACAAATTGGTCAAGTCATAATTACAGTTCTACTAGAATCTTTGAACTCTCTACAAGGAAAATATCTGTGTCCCAATTGCATTAGCACGTATCCTGGACACACATAGACTGACCGAAGGCGGCCCAATTATAAAGAATTGGCTTCAAGAACTAATAAAATTATTTTGGATTCCAATAAGAAGTTAAACACATGTACTGGACTAGGACGCCTCGCCATTACCAAACGCTATCCATCCATTGAATAAGAGAAGCATCTCTGAAAAAAATGGATAGACGAAGATAATAAAGCCAGAATTTTATTTAACATGTTGGCTCGATGTCTGACGAGCTCCAGTGCCAACATGGAGATATCGGGACTGCTCACCAAAATGTTTGGCTCACCTGCAAGAGAATGTTTGGTGAACAGAGTCGCGCAGCCAAGTATCAAAGTTTCCATTGAAATGAACTTTTTTAAGACTAAGATGCGTGATGGGTAGTCAGTCCAAGTCACTATCTTGATGATGATCAAAGACATAGAAGAGCTTGAGAAGCTCGTGTGGAAGTTAGACTTGGACCTATAGAATGATATTATTTTGAATCCTTGACTATTCATTCTGGGCAATTCATCATGAATTACCAGCACTGCTATAAACTTCAAAATTCTTGGCCAATTAATGAATATGCTGATCACCGCTGAGCTTTCTATGAAGATTCTAAAAGGCTCAGTTCTTGCTATGGACGAACTTCTTCCAAGAAAGTCTTATGGAAAGAAAAAGATGTCTGTGAAAAAGCAGAGGTGGAAGGAACAAAGAAGAAGAAGGCAGAGCGAAGAAAAAGACCAAATGTTCAAAGGAAAGGTGTTTCCATTGCAACTAGCGATGGAACATTGAAGTGGAACCTTGCCCTACTTACCTGGCCAATTGAAGAATAATTATAGGATGGTCCTTCTGGAGGTATGCTCGTTATTGAGTTCTAACCTTACGGTTTCTTCTTGCATCCAAGTTGGGTGCTTGGAGACTCTGGTTCTAGTGTTTCTCATCTTATGCACTTCCATGCAAAGGTCTTGAGGATAAGCAGGGGGGGAGGCTGAGGATGGAGACGATAATTCCTATCCATGAAAATGGAGCAAGAGTTGCTACAGTTGGTGGCAGAAACATATCCCTCTTCGGACTTACATCTGGTTTAGACTTAGTATTGAAAGACTGTTATTTATGCCTACTAGTAAGCAGAATTTGATTTCTGTATCATGCTTAGCCTAGAAGGCTATGTAAGAGGTTCTTCTTTAAGGACCATCCACTTAGTTAAATTCTTTATGAAAAAAATAAATTCGTAAGTGGTTTCCTTATTATGATCGTTTATCAGCTACTATACTTGATGTATGCCTATTCTAATAGTCCAGAGCTAAAAACGTATGAATGCATAAATACCTAAGGGACTAGTCCATGATAGATCCATCTATATGGCACCTAAGGACTAGGTCATATAGCCAGAAGTATAGGATCAACAAATTGGAAAAATAAGGCTTATTGATCAATTGACTTCCGAGTCATTCCAATTTGTGAATCTTGTCTCCAGGCAAAATGACCTAAACTCCCTTTTGTAGGCATGGGGAAGGGACCATAGATCTCTCTTGAGCCTGAGTACATTGATGTGTGTGCACTATTGATGTGCCGCCGACTAGAGGCAATCTTTGTCTACTTCATCTGCTTTACTCGATGATCTTTATCTTAGGTATGGGTATGTGTATCTTATGAGACACAGTCTGAAGCTTTTGAAAAGGTTCAAAGAATTCCCAGACATGAAGTAAGAAAAAACTAAAAAATCTATTAAGTTTCTTCATCAGATCAAGGAGTGAATACCTTAGGAAAATTCCTAGACTATCTCAAGAAATGGATAGTCTCTCAATGGACTCCACCTGGAACACCTCAACTCAATAGATTTCAGAAGCGAGATCGACCCTATTAATATGGTTCCGATCCATGATGAGCTTCACAGACTCCTATTTCTTTGGGGATATCTATTTGTTAACTTGAATTATCTTATGAATAAGGATTCTCTCTAACATTCCTACCACACCTATGAGATATGATGGTAAGAAACCAAGTTGAGTCATCTA
Organism: Cocos nucifera; assembly: GCA_006176705.1. NCBI lineage: Eukaryota > Viridiplantae > Streptophyta > Magnoliopsida > Arecales > Arecaceae > Cocos > Cocos nucifera. The sequence continues at coordinate 138,652 of QRFJ01004560.1, read as the reverse complement.
GAATTGGTTGTCGGACTCATGTCAAAAGACAACAGCGGAAAATATTAGATTTAGAGATCTTTAGAGCTCGATTTATGGATAACTAAAGAGTCATTAGGATATATTTTCTATATTCAAGAAGAACCAAATGTGATTGTGAGTCATGCCATCTTTCTTGAAAAAATTTTTTTCAAGATAAAGGCATTGAAAAGTAGATAAGTTCGATGAGAAGTCTCATAAGGAGCAATGAGCTAAGGACCAAATGGAACCAAATCAGGTTGAGCCAATACAATACTACCTCTCCACCTTAGATCAGAGAAAGGTTTTCCATCCCCTGAAAGCATATTAGGTATTATTTCAGAGAAATAGAGAAAATTTCCTCGTAGGTAATGGTGTTCATGGTGATGATCCCAAAACCTAAAAGAGAGATATCGGATATGACTGAGAAAATAGTTAGAGCAATGGTCAAAAATTGACTCGATGCACTAAACAAGTCTTGGACCTTGGTAGATCCACCAGAAGGTATATTACCTATTGGGTGTAATGGATCTACAAGAGAAAAGATTGGTATAGATGGGAATGTGGAGACATTCAAAGCTAGATTAGTGGCAAAAGGTTATAGTCAACACGAAGGCATTGACTATCAGGATACTTTTTCTCAATGAGCTATGCTAAAAATCCATTGCACATTGCTTGCTATTCAGCCTATTTTGATATGAAATATGGCAAATGGAGTAAAATGGCATTCCTAAATGGATTATCTTGAGGAAGATATCTATATGGAAAAGCCGCTAGGTTTCACATCCAGTATACTAATCACAAGGTTTGCAAGCTAAAGGTCCATATATGGACTTAAGGCAAGCATCTCAAGCTGGAAACTCATTTCAATGATGTGATCAAATTTTGATTTATAAAGAATAAGAAGGAACCATGTGTCTTTAAAAAGGTCAAGTGGGACGCTGTTGTCTTCCTCGTATTGTACTGGATGATCCTCCTTTTGGGAATGATATTCCATGTTGACCAAAGTATTAAAATTATGGTTATTAAGAATTCTCCATGAAAGACTAGGGAAGCATCCTTTATTCTAAGAATTAAGATCTATAGGAGATAGACCGAATAGGATTCTAACTTTCAAGAAAATGTTCATAAAGGAAGTGCTAAAAGGTTTAGCATGGAAAACTCTAAGAGGATTGGTACCCTTCAGACATGGATTCATCTTCTTCAAGAAGATGTGCCCTAGCAACTCTGAGGAAATAGAAGCATGAGCAAGATCCCTTTGTTTTCAGCAATAGAGCCTATGATCCATGTTGTACACGACCTGATATAGCCCTTGCTGTGATGTACAAGCAGATATCAGTCAAATTATGAAAAACTGGACTTCTTGAAATGTATCTTAAGTACTTAAGAAGAACTAAGAATATGTGTTGGTCTTTGGTAATGAAGAACTCCAATCCAGGGATATACATACTTCATTTTATGTCCGATTGAATGATCGAAAGTGACATCTGGGAGTTATTTGTGTGAATGGTGGAGCTTCAGTAGAAAGTTTCAAGAAGACTTGATAGAGATTCCACATGGAAGCAGAAAATATTTCTACGTCAGAGATGCGAAGAAGGCATTCTGGTCAAGAAGTTTGTCGAGAAATGGAAGTGATGCCATCAATAATGCCATTCCTCTATACTAGACAATAATGGTGCCATAGCCCTTGCTAAGGAGGAGGTCTCCCCAAAAATTCAAACACATCGAGGGGCGATACCACCTATCACTGTATTACCTCAAGAAGGGTTATAGTCGAGGTCAAAGAGGTCGACTCTGATAATGTCATAGACCACTTAAAAGCCGTGGGCCACAGAAGATTGAGCCCACTTAAGAAGATGGGACTTAGATTATAGCCAATTGGCTTTAGGTCAAGTAGGAGTTTGTTAGATATATGTGCCCTAAGAAGCAGAATTGGCTACACTTGTAATACACTTTAGGAGGAAAATTATAATTTTGACTAATAAAATAATAAAAATGGATTATTTTACTAATCACATATTGATTTAGTGTCTGTGATACATCTCTCTTGAGTTAATGGTAATGATAATTCTATTTTCAAGAGTTAAAATTTAAGACAGAATTATTATATTAACTCATAAAATCTCTCGACCTAGGATTATCAGAGGATGGTGATTGATCCTGAATGTTGCTGGACAATCACTTCTTTAGTAGATAGAGTCTGAGTCTACGGTGAAGACACGAAGAAGAGTAAGAGGTACTCGTTAGAAATAGGGACTGAGCATGACCACCTCGAGCAGTCATAGGAGTCTACCTTCTCGTCAGTAATGACTGGGCTGTAGTAGTGTGTCTGTTCTTTGATCTAATGATGGGCAGTTCACCTTGAGGGTGTTATAGTTTGCCTACACATACTCAATCTCTAGCCATTCGGAACTCCTGGGTGTATGTTGGCTATAGCATGTTCATTTAATGAATGGATGCAAAGAGGAATCTATCTACCTCGGTGGATGAGGAGCAGCCTATGATGATATGAGAATCAAGTCCTAAAGCCCATGGCCATGGAGAGTAAAATAAATAGAAAGAGTTTCTATTAGAATTTTCACATGGACTTAGAATCAATGATTAATCATATGGAATGAGATTAGGGTTTGAGAGTTCATTTTAACCCTAATCTGATCGGGCTGCAAGATAGAAGAACTTAATCACACAAGGTAGCTCACAAGAGGTTCATTTTCAGTCTAATGGGTTCCACCATATACTGCTAGGTGTCACGATGGATTTTGGGAGCAATTAGAATGATTTGGATGATCGATCATTCTAGTGTATGAATCAGAAGAGTTCTGATCCATTGAGAGGTGTTTCGATGATGTGATGATAGAGATCATGACATATCCCATTACCATCAGAATAGAACTAACTGGATCAAAACAAGGATTTGATCTGAATCTCATCAATTGACTATCCAGTTCAATTGATTTGAATAGAATTCAATTAGGTTCAAGAATCATTGCTAGCACCAGATTGACCTACTGTTCTTTTCTACTATCATTAAAAAGTTGTCCTGACTGAGCCAAATATGTTTGTCTCACTCTTAAGCCTTTACTTGTGCCTGACTAAGCTTGTTCAAATCAGAAAAGGATTGTCCTTATTTTGATAAATGAGCATACACATCATTTTTCATCACTGCTATTTCTGTCTTCTCTTTGATCATTGCCTTGGTCAAACTTGACCTTGACCTTGACATCTGCCATGTGTCATGTCACCTATTAGGGAAAGCAAGCTAGGGGGCCGTCTCCTTGCCCAGAACCTGGCAAGGGAGGAGGGCGGCACACCCACCTTGGCGTGTGCCGCAAGCTGGAGGCGCCAGGGGTCCTATTGGATAGGGATCATCTCCTTTTTTGGATTTTTCATATTAGAATTCTCCTAAGAACCAACTTTGTTGGTCTTAGGCACCATCTAAGGAGGAATCAGGAGACTCTATTCACAATTAATTTAGATCTGAATTTCATAGAGGGTTTGTGATTGGTTGGGAAGAACGAGGAGTTGGATCTAGCTTGTCCTATAAATTAAGAACCCCTGCGCCAACTCAAAAGAAGCATCAACAATTCTCCACGCCCCAAGGCTTGCTTCTCCTCTCCTCTCCATGCCAAACCCACCTTCTCCGCTCTGCCTCTCCATGTCAAAAGGCATTTTGGGACCTTTGGTTGGTGTGATCCGCAATGAGAGAAGGTGAACTGAAAGCTAGAAGTCTGCACTACTACAATAGTACAAACTACTGATCTTTAAAAAGGAGTTTTTGAAAGATCCTCCAGATCAGATCCAGATCTAATTTTTTTGGGGCGTGAATAGAGAAGAAGAGGATCTCTGATCCAATGAGTAGATATGATAAAGGCCAGGCAACTTGGCGTGGCTTGATCTGAACCTTCCGCTACTTATAGGATAATCAACGAGTAATAGGATTACCCACTTCAAGTAAATTAAATCTGATTTAATTGATTTTAAATTTATTTAATTTCTAAAATAATATAATCAAATCTGAAAACCATCGCCAAATCTGATGCCTAGATCAAGAAAACAAATTTTAAAATATATCTCTTGATCTGATCAGTATCTAAACGAACCTGGTCCAAAAAATCAGGATTTTTCTTCACTGCTATCCCTCAGACCCTGCATAGAAAGTGCACAAATGAGGCACTAAGAACCAGAGTCGCATCCAACTGGTGGAGAATGAAACTCATAAGGTTAGACTCAATAACGAGCATCACCTCCAGAAGGATGCTGCCTCCTTTTTATTCTTCAGGATGGCCAAGTAAGTAGGATAGTTCCGCTTCCAGTGGCCATCATTGTTGTAAATGGAAATACTTTTTCTTTGTCAACGGCCCTTCTTCTTCAGCTCTAACTTTTCTTTTTCTTCTATTCATCTTCTGCTTTTTCAGGCTTCTTTTTTTTTCAAAGTTTTTCTGCTTGAGAAGTCCATTCCATACAAGCACTGAGCCTTTTAGAATCTTCATGGAAAGCTCAGCAGTAACCAGCAATGTTATAAGTTCGGCAAGAGAATTTTGAAGTTTATGCTATGGTAGTTCATAATGAACTGCCCATATGCATCAGTCAAGGATTACAGAATTATAATCATTCTAACAGATCTAGATCGCAATTCACTTTGGGGCTTCTCAAGCTCTTCTGTTCTTTGATCATCATCAGATAAATGATCTTGGACTAACTATCCATGCACGGCATTTTAGCCTGAAAAGTCGTTTAGTGACTTGATACTTCGGCTGTGCGACTTTGTCACCAAATATCTCTTGTCAGGTGAGCCAACATTTGATGGACAGTCCTGATATCTTCATGTTTGGCGCTGAAGCTCATAGACATCGAGCCAACATGTAGTAATCTGATCTTATTTCTTCATTCGTCCACTTTTCAGAGATGCTGCTCTATTCATGGATGGATGAGCTGGTAAGGTAGAGGGTCCTGGTCTAATACATGAGTTAACTTCTCAGAACCCAAAATAATTTTAAAATTTTGGAGCCAATTTTTGTAATTAGATCCGATCGTCTATGAGTGGTCCAAGATACGTGCTAGTGGGTTGGATGCAGACATTTTTTCTATAAGAGAGTCAAAATTTTCCTAGTTAGATATTGTAATTAGACTTGAACCAATTTATTTTAGGAGTTTTATTTTTAAATAATTAGCTTTCCACTATTTTTTGATCCCTACACTCCCTCCTATACGAGATTGAAAAATTTTCTATTAATGATTTCTAGTGGGTGGTGCGGTTCACAACTGACCTCATCACCTCACCGCGTAACAGTTATTGGTGATGGTTAGCCAATGAGTGAACAACTCTTGTTCAATGATTCTCTAATCATGGTGCACCCAAACTTGGTCTCTAATTCATGAATCTCACCATGCCTAAAATATTGATCCACTCCTTAGTTAAATCAGACCCACCATTTGCATGATTGGATTTTCTAATTGAGTACCTCTCACTGTATCTAGAATATTGAGCCCCAATCCATGCCTTTTACTTGTAGCATCCAATGCCTATAGTTCGGTTTGATTTTTTGATGCAATTGAAACTACTGTAACCAGCTAGTACAATCAACCCTGCGGCCCTGAAAAAGCCCGTTCACATCTACAATGGTGGACAGTATCTTAAACTTAATCTTTTCTTAAGAAAGATTTGATTTAGGTCTTCATTAAACTAGACTTGACATAGTCATAACATTATGACTAACCTAGTGGGTTGGGTTAGTTTGGATTATTGACGCACCTCAAATCAGGGCTGGGCCAACAATATGGTCAGGTAAGTGAGCCAAGTGGAAGGGATTATGCATTAACTCGATAAGAATGCATTCGAGTCGCGTAGGCTATTAATTAAACTAGTCAGTCGTATCTGCCAAACCTAGCTTAGAACACCAATTATTAAAGTCAGAACCAATCCGATTAGCCTAACAATCCAGACTCTAACGCACTGAGCTTAATTAGGTCTTAGCTTGAATCGATCACTCACATGACTCGATCTTGACCCAGACTTAATACTATTAGGTTGGTCATTTAAGGCACTATTGATCCCATCTAACGCAACTCTTTGATTCGGTTTGATCAACCGCTTATAACCTAATTTAAGTACCCCAGCCCAAACTAATTTTTTGAATATGCTTTCCCGCCCCCTTAGATCTAAAAATTCTCATTTTAGACCTAAAAATATTTCTAATCTTAATTCTTAATTAGTTTAGGGTTCACTAAACAAAAAATTAAATAAAATCTAAGAATTTCAGGATCTAGGGTTTTGCAGAAAGTATTCTAATTTCTGATTAAGGACGAACGCAGCACCCCTACCACATTCATAAGAACATCGCATCGAATAGGAGGAGTGTATTTAAATCCTACTTTGGTTCTTATGACCGGACGGCCAAGGGAATTCTAATCCAGAAAAAATAAATGCTACAAAAACTAGTTAGATCTACATCATATATATCATATATAAAAAATTGATCTAACTTTTATAAATATTTTAGCATACATCTGCATGTATGCATATCATGCATATTTTTAGATCTAAATTATCTCATATATTCATCTAAAAATTAAATTCAAATTGATCACATCAAAATAAATTCTAATCTAGATAATTAATGTAGAACTATTCTACAACTAGTTAACATGCATTCATGCAATACCTCATATGATTTATCCAAAAATTAAATAATTTTATTTACTATTTCTAGATCTTATTAATAATATTTATATCAAAAAAATAATAATAAAATAAATCTAATCATTAACTTAAACCAATTTAAATTATAAACTTGCAAGATATGTATGAATAATTCTATTTTTAGCAATAGTCATGAATCTTAGTAAAACTTAGATCTAAAATTATTTAATTTTAATTTTTCTAGATTTTTGATCTAATCACATCATCATGTGATATTTTCAAATCTTAATTATTAGATTAAAATAAAATTAGATCTAAATATTTATTAAGAACCTGGCTCTGATACGCAGTTGAAGGAAAAAATTCTCAATTTTCTGGATCAGGTTCGTTCAGATCTGATTGGATTCAAGAGAGATATTTTCAGAAAATTTTTATTTTAAATCTAAATTAGATTTAAGATATTTCATATTAATTTTAATAGAATCTATAAAATAAAATAAAAAAATAAATTTTTTTATTTTTGTATCTTTTATTGGATAATGAGATTATCTTGTGGATGATCTGCTGATTGCCTGAAGTTTTGGATTTAGCTCACTATAAGTGCTTGGCTCTCTACTGGTATCCACTTGTGGGAACTGGTCTAGGATCTCTTCTATTTATCTCTCTCTAATATCAGATCTAGATTCTAATTTAGAGGCTCTTGCAAAACTCTTTTGATAGATCTTAGATCGTCTCTTGCAGCAAGTGCTATCTTTCTTCCTTTCTCGTCACTTTCTCTTGCCTGATCGCACCAAAATGGAGCCCAAATCTCCTTGGACATGGAGCGGAGAGAGCGGCCAGAAGATGGCATGGAGAAGGATTCAAGGGGATAGAAGGGGGGGGGCAGCCTTGGGGTATGGGCTAAGGAGAACTTCTATAAATTCTTGGCGCAGATATGGTTTTAATATAGACCCTGCTGCACGATGCAGTGCCGTGTCATCCCAGCCAATCATGTTGTTTCATGCAATTAGATCTAAATCTGATTGGTGGGATGATATCATCTAATCCAATCAGATGACAACCCCCTGAAATCATCCTTAGATGGTGCCAAGACTGGTCAAAGCTGAGTCTTAGGCACCTACTTAAGTTGATTCCAAGAAATAACCTGGAGTCCCATCTGTATGGGACTCTAGGCATCCCTATCCATAGGTGCATGCCTCCCCAGACATGCACCCCCTTCTTTCTAATTTCTAGTAAGGGGACAAGCCTCTATCTACTCTTCTATGGGTGCATGACACATGGGCAGATGTCTAAGTATCAAAGGTCAACATTTGACCAAGCCAAAAGACAAGATTAGCAGATGATGGAAAATGGTAGGTGTTTGTCTCCCATTTAATCTCATAAATTAAGACAACCCTTTTCTAATCTGGACAAGCTCCAATCAGACCAAGTAAAGATACCTGAGTGAGAAAAAATATATTTGGCTCAGTCGAGATAATTTTTAATGATAGTAGAAGGAGAACGTTAGGCTCAATCGTATGCTAGCACGATTTTTTGAACCTAATTGAATCTTATTCAAATCAATTGAACTGGATTAGTCCATTGAATGATATCCAAATCTAAACCCTTGTTTGTGTGATCCAATTAGGTTCAGCTCTATATAGTAATGGAATATGTCATAATCTCTATCATCGACATCATCGAAACACCTTTTCGATGGATCAAGAACTTATTCTAATTCATACAATCGAGAGCTATTGCAGCCTATTTTGAATATGAAATATGGCAAATGGATGTGAAAATGGCATTCCTAAATGGATATCTTGAGGAAGATATCTATATGGAATAGTCGCTAGGTTTCACATCCAGTGATACTAATCACAAGGTATGCAAGCTACAAAGGTCCATATATGGACTTAAGCAAGCATCTCAAAGCTGGAATACTCATTTCAATGATGTGATCAAATTATTTAGTTTCATCAAGAATAAGAAGGAACCATGTGTCTTTAAAAAGGTCAGTAGGAGCGCTGTTGTCTTCCTCGTATTGTACATGGATGATACCCTCCTTATTGGGAATGATATTTCTATGTTGACCATAGTTAAAATATGGTTATCTAAAGAATTCTCCATGAAAGACCTAGGAGAAGCATCCTTTATTCTATGAATTAAGATCTATAGAGATAGACCGAATAGGATTCTAAAACTTTCATAGAAAATGTTCATAAAGGAAGTGCTAAAGAGGTTTAGCATGGAAAACTCTAAGAGGAGTTTGGTACCCTTCAGACATGGCATTCATCTTTTCAAGAAGATGTGCCCTAGCACACTTGAGGAAATAGAATGCATGAGCAAGATCCCTTATGCTTCAGCAATAGGGAGCCTTATGCATGCCATGTTGTGTACACGATCTGATATAGCCCTTGCTGTGAATGTCACGAGCAGATATCAGTCGAATCCATATGAAAAATACTGGACTTCTGTGAAATGTATCCTTAAGTACTTGAGAAGAACTAAGAATATGTTGTTGGTCTTTGGTAATGAAGAACTCGAAATCCAGGGATATACATACTCCAATTTTATGTCCGATGTAGATGATCGAAAGTTGACATCTGGGAGTTTATTTGTGTGTAATGGTGGAGCTATCAGTTGGAAAAGTTTCAAGTAGACTATGATAGTAGATTCCACCATGGAAGCAGAAAATATTTCTACGTCAGAAGCTATGAAGAAGGCATTCTGGTACAAGAAGTTTGTCGTAGAGATCGAAGTGATGCCATCATATGCCATTCCTCTATACTACGACAATAATGGTGCCATAGCCCTTGCTAAGGAGCCGAGGTCTCATCAAAAATTCAAGCACATCGAGGGGCGATACCACCTCATCTGTGATTACCTCAAGAAGGGTTACGTCGAGGTCAAGAGGGTCGACTCTGCAGATAATGCGATAGATCCACTTATAAAGCCGTTGGACCAGCAGAAGATTGAAGCCCACCTTGAGAAGATGGGACTTAGATTTATAGCCAATTGGCTTTAGGTCAAGTAGGAGTTTGTTAGATATATGTGCCCTAGAAGCCAGAATTGGCTAACACTTGTAATACACTTTTAGGGGCAAAATTATAATTTTGACTATAAATAATAAAAATGGATTATTTACTATCACAAATGCATATTTAGTGTCTGTGATACATCTCTTGAGTTAATGGTAATGATAATTCTTATTTTCAAGAGTTAAAAATTTAAGACAAGAATTTTTATTATTAACTCATAAAATACTCTCGACCGTAGGATCATCATGAGGATGGTGATTGATCCTGAATGTTGCTGGACAATCACTTCTTTATAGTAGATAAGTCTTGAGTCTACGGTGTAGAGACACTGAAGTGAGAGTATAGGTACTCGTTAGAAAATGAGGGAACTGAGCATGACCACCTCGAGCAGTCATAAGAAAATCTACCTTCTCGTCGATGACTGGCTCAAAGCTGTAGTGGTGTATCTGATTCTTTGATCTAAGGTGTATTGGCAGTTCACCTTGAGGGTGTTATAGTTTGCCTACACCATGACTCAATCTCCTAGCCATTCAGAATCCTAAGGTGTATGTTGGCTATAGCATGTTCATTATAGAAATTGGATTGCACCAAGAGGGAATCTATCTACCTCGGTGGATGAGGAGCAGCCCTATGATGATTATGAGAATCAAGTCCTTAAGTCCATGGCCATGGTAGAGTGAAATAATAGAAAGAGTTTCTATTAAGATTTTCACATCGGACTTGAATCAAATGATTAAATCATATGATGGAAATTAGGGTTTGATGAGTTCATTTTAACCCTAATCTGATCGGGGCTCAAGATAGAAGAACTTAATCACATAGGTAGCTACATCGAGAGGTTCATTTTCAGTTCTAATGGGTTACCACCATATACTGCTAGGTGTCACCAATGGATTTTGGGAGCAATTAGAATGATTTGGATGATCGATCATTCTAGTTGTATGAATCAGAATAAGTTCTGATCCATTGGATGGTGTTTCGATGAAGTTGATGATAGAGATCATGACATATCCCATTACCATACAGAATAGAATCTAACTGGATCATACAAACAAGGATTTGGATCTAGATATCATCAATTGGACTAATCCAGTTCAATTGATTTGAATAAGATTCAATTAGGTTCAAGAAAATCGTGCTAGCACACGATTGAGCCTAACGTTCTCCTTCTACTATCATTAAAAGTTGTCTCGACTGAGCCAAATATGTTTGTACTCACTCAAGTACCTTTACTTGGTCTGACTAGAGCTTGTTCAAATCAGAAAAGGATTGTCTTAATTTATGAGATAAATTCGAGACAACACCTATCATTTTTCATCACTTGCTAATTCTTTTCTTTTGACTTTGGTCAAACATTGACCTTTGACACTTAGACATCTGCCCATGTGTCATGCACCCATAGGAAAGCAGATAGGGGCTTGTCTCCTTGCTAGAAATTGGAAAGGAGAGGGGTGCATGCCTAGGGAGGCATGCACCCATGGATAGGGATGCCTGGAGTCCCATACAGGTGGGACTCTAGGTTGCTTCTTGGAATCAACTTAGGTAGGCACCTAACACTCAGCTTTGATCAGTCTTGGTGCCACCTAAGAATGATTTGAGGGGGCTCTTATCTGATTAGATCAGGTGATATCATTCCATCAATCAGATTTAGATCTGATTGCATGAAGCAATATGATTGGTCGGGATGATGTGGCACTGCATGGCGCAGTAGGGTCTATATAAACCCTGTCTGCACCAAGCTTCACAGAAGTTCTCCCTTAGCCCATGCCCCAAGGCTGTCCCGCTTCCTCCTTCATGCTATCTTCTAGTCCTCTCTCTCCTCTCCACACCTAAGGAGATTTGGGCTTCATTTTCATGCGATCTAGGCAAGAGAAAGGTGACAAGAAAAGAAGAAGGCAGCACTGCTGCAAGAGATGATTCTAGATCTTCTAAAGGAGTTTTAAAGATCCTCCAAATCAGATCCAAATTTGATATTTGGAGAGATGATAAAGAAGGAGAAGATCTTCAGATCTAATTTGAGTGGATATCGATAGAGGCCAGGTGCTTGCGTGGCTAGATCCAGAACTTCAGGCAATCAGCAGGATCATCATAGGATAATCTGATTACCTAATAAAAGATACAAAATTAAATTAAATTAAATTTTTTTATTTATTTTATTAGATCTATAAAATTAGATCTGAAATATCTTAGATCTAATCTAAATTCAAAAAAAAAAAATTTGAGATATCTCTCTTGATCCAATCAGATCTGAACGAACCTGACCCAAAAAATTAAGATTTTTCCTTCAAAAATCTCCAAATCAAAGCCCTAAAATTCTTGAGGAAGAGGACTTGGATCCATGGTGCTGAGGAAGAAGAAATTTACACTCATCCTAAGATCACTCCTATTCAATTATAGTCATATGAGCGAAGGATAAAGAATCATTTGGATGCCATTGAGCAGCCACAATCTAGTCCGATTCATGTTCCCCCAGTCGCATCTCCACCTTCTTCTCCTCCTCCTTCGGCTGCTCCAATTGCAAGTGCTTCACCATTCTCACTGCCCCATCGTTCCACTCTTATTTCCACTCCCGTTCAACCCCCATCTCAGGTCACACCCTCTCCCTCAAAGGTGATACCATTTTCTTCGAGGATTGTGACTATTGAAAGAAAGATAGATTTTGGATTTCTAGAAAAACAAGGGTTTGAGATTGGGGAGTGCATCAAATTCCAAGGATGGGAGTACTTGTGCTCACTGAAATTGCCCACTTATCCAAATCTAGTGAGAGAGTTTTAATGCAAGGATAAGTTCTCAATCACTAGAAACTGAAGTTAAAAGGGTCAAGATATATTTGACAGTGGAAAACCTAGGGCTGAAGACTTCAGTGGAAGGGGCTAAGAGGTTTTATGATTCGCAAGAAGGACTTTGTTTGCTATTTAATCGGGATGATGCTTTAGATTTTGAAAAGATTTTGGCAAAATATTTGAGTATCGAGCATCGTCTTTTACATCACATGTTTGCAAGATTTTTGTCCTCTAGATTGGACGCTTTGATTATGTGACAAGGAATGATGTGAGGATTCTTTATCATATACTGAAAAAAGAAAAATTCAATTTTCTTGTCTTGATGATGAAAACCATGCAAGAGGCAAGAATGAGAGAAAAACCAGCTCTACCTTATGGAAAGTTCCTAACCATCATATTTAGAGAGTTTGATGTCAACATGGAGGGTGAATCATTCAAGGAGATGAAGCACTTTGACACGTATGATGAAAACTCCTTGAAGAAGATGGGTTTCAAAAAGATAAATGGATAGTGGACCAAAGTTGATGATGAAGAGGAGCTCGTGCAAGTGTCTGAGACCATGCCAAGATCTGTAGGTCTATCTGTTCAGCCTACGCATTCTATCTACCTTGAGGAAGATTAGATTACTGATAGTGTACATCGAGTCATTGATGAGATGTCTGATCGACTTCTTGCTTTGGTAGAGCATGCTATGGAGCGTGCCCTTACCAGACAGCATCCTTAAGCGACTGTGGATCCATCCTTCTCGACTCATCCTAACCCTACCTTAGATTAGGCCATCTATAGTTGCATACCCTTAAGCTTAAAACCTATTTTGTATTTGACGTGATGTCTGTAATGGTTTAAGCTCCTTCTGATCTTTTGATGTATGTCCATATAGCCCTATGTTTATGATCAAACTTTTAATATATATATAAATGAAGTTTCTTATTTTCCTCATTTGCACGTGCAATATGTGATGGATTATCTCTTGTGCATAATGTATAATGTCTAGTGATTTTAATATTCTTGATGTGTAATGTAAATGTTTATCATTTTGATAATGACAAAAAGAGGAAGAAGGATAATATAAGTGTAATCCAAAAATTCAATATAAAATAACTAATTTGAAGTATTTAATTGATTCAAATATGAGAAGATGTACTTTGAAACCTCAAGAATCGATTGGCACACATTAAGCAGGAGTAAATACAAAAATTAAACCTTAATTTGAACATAGTGATTATATTCAGGGAGAGCATATGAAATTCAATATGACATAAATGAATATATAACATATAAATTGATTGCATGAAAATTATATTAAAATTTGAAAGAAAGGTATATTCAAAAGGTTTTATCATCATCAAAAAAGAAGAGATTGTTAACCCTTGGACTGATTTTGATGATAACAAAAGTATTTGAGTATAATTTATTAAGTTACTAATATTATTTTTGAGAATGTGTAGTTTAAATTCCAAGCATTTACAATGCTCTAAGTGACTTTCATCAATCAAATGGAGTATCATCAATCAAGAGGCTCTTGAAGAAAATCAAAACTTGATACATCCTAAAAAGAATAGTTAATGAGAGATAAATCAAGTTTAAGAAGCAACTCTAGCCTACAAAAGAAATTAGAGAAGAAAGACTATCAAAATCCAAATAGCATGTTTGGCACGCATCATAGTCGATTAAGATTAGGAGTTAGTCAACTATGTATGAGAGAACAACAAAAATAGAAAGCACAAAAAAATAAAAATTTTGGCTCTAGAGGACTTAGTCGACTAAGTCTCAGAGGTTAGTCAACCATATCTCAGAAGACTGTAGAAGACAGAAAGCACAAAAAAATAAAAATTTTGGTCCCAGGGGACTTAGTCGACTCAGTCTCAAAGGTTAGTCGACTATGTCTCAGAAGACTGCAGAAGACAGAAAGCGCAGAAAAGGCTAAAATTGAGGTGTAGGAGACTTAGTTGACTAAGTCAAGAAGGTTAGTTGACTAAGTCACTATAATGGCTAGTTTTTTTTAGAACTATACTTTTTCAACCCCAACTTTTTTTCAATGGCTATATTTTCATGCCCAATGGCTAGGGCATTAAATGAAGTTTTTTCAAATGTTTTAGAGTGGTGGGAAAGCCTTGGAGTATATAAGGAACATTTAAGAACTTCAATGAGAATTTTTGGAACCCACATTCAAGAGCCTTTAAGCCTACACAAAGTTCATTCATTAAGAGCCATTAAGTTAAGTGAAGGATCTATTCTTCTGAATATTTCTTGTCCCTCTAATTATCCAAGAGTTGAGAGAAGTCAAGATACAAGCATTGAAGAGCTTTATCAACTTCTTTCTAGCATTCAAGAAGAAGAGCAAAGCAAACAAGCCTTTCATTGACAAACTCTTCTTTTGTCATTGAGTTTTTTTCTTTCTAAACCACTTTAATCATTTTATCTTATTTGTTTACAAGTTTTTTAGGATGAGAAACTTGGGATTGGTCCAAGCCTAGAGTTGGACATTGTAAAGGTTTGATTGGTGAGCCTAGGTCAAAACCAATCGGGGTTGATTATTAGCTTAGAAAAATAATCATTATAAAGATTGTAGTTGGTGAGCCTAGGTTAAAACCAACCAAGTTGGATTGTGAGCTCAAGAAAAATAATTAAACTATAAATAATTGAGTGATTATAGTTGAACTCTCAGGTGGTTTACTTGAGGAGTGGACATAAATGCTGAGTTTGGCACCGAACCACTATAAAAGCCTAATCTCTTGTGCTTGTTATTATATTATTTATATTGCTCTCATTCTATACTTGTGTTTCATATTATTTTATTATGCATACTACATTAAAATTTAGTTTAATTAGAGTTTAAATTTTTAAACATCCAATTCACCCCCCCTCTTGGGTGGCCATCCATAGGCAACAAAAGAGCCTCTCCCCTCCTCCTATTTTAAATAACCGAAGGTCTTCATTCATGTCAGGATGAGATTCTTCTTCTATTTTTGATATGGTTGGCCTTGACTTTGTTCCTCTATTAGGATGAGGTTCTCCTCCTATTCCTGATGGGATTGGCCTTTATCATTGTTAGGATGAGGTCCTCCTCCTATCCCTAACAAAATCATCAGAGCATAAAAGGATCGTTGAAAGGGCCTCTCCCCTCCTGTCTTAAATAATTGGAGGTCTTTATCCATATTAGGATGAGGTTCTTCTTCTATTCCTGATATGGTTGGCCTCGATTTTGTTCTCCTATCAGGATGAGGTCCTCCTATTTTTGATGAGGTTGGCCTTTATCTTTGTTAGGATGAGGTCCTCCTCCTATCCCTAACAAAGTCATCGGAGTACAAAAGAGCCATTGAATGAACCTCTCCTCTCCTCCTATTTTTGACATGGGGTTCTCCTTCTATTTTTGACATGGTTGGCCTCAACTTTGTCCTCCTGTCAGGAAGAGATCCTTCTCTTGTTCGTGATGGGATTGGCCTTTATCTTTGTTAGGATGAGGTCCTCCTCTTGTCCCTAACATAGTCATTGGGATACAAAAGGGTTATTGAAAGGGCCTCTTTCCTCTTTATATCTTAAATAACCAGAGATCTTCATTTATGTTAGGATGAGATTCTCCTTCTGTTCTTGACATGGTTGGCCTTTTTTTTGTCCTCCTATCAGGATGAGATCCTCCTTCTGTTCCTGACGGGGTTGGTCTTTATCTTTATTAGGATGACGTCCTCTTTCTGTCCCTAACAAAGTCATTGGGGCACAAAAGGACCATTGAAAGGGCCTCTTCCCTCCTCCTATCTTTAATAACCGGAGGTCTTCTACTTTGTTTAAGGATGAAATTCGATTAAGTTGTTTCCTGCCATCATATAACTTTACGATAAAGAATAAGGGTATTGAAAATAAGGAAGTTTTATTAAGGCAAGATTACTGATAATATATTCTCAAGTTCTCTGAGTTCCAGCAGGAGCCTTTCCAATTTAGAGTGAGCTTTCATTGATTTTGAGGTTGCAAAATATCTGCTCATCAAAGCACTAGATCTCCTATTCATAATGTTGTGCTTTTGACCTTGGAGTTGTAGTAGCGGGCTATTCTTTGCTTGTAAGTTGCCATTTAGATTTGAGCTTTCTCTCGCTTTTCTTCTAATAGATTAAGATTTACTCTAAGATTCTATGAGTTAATTCCTTCATTAAAGGCCTCAACCCGCACTGAAGGAAGCTGGAGTTCGACTAGAATAACTATCTCTATCTCGAAGGCTAGTGCAAAGGGGATTTCTCCAATAGGCAATCTTTAGGTAGTTCGGTAAGCCTAGGGCATATGATCGAGTTTATCTACCTATGTATCCTTTACCCTCTCAAGTCTAGCCTTTATTCCTTGAAGCAAAATTCTATTAGTTACTTCTATCTCATCATTCGCTTGCGGATGAGCTATTGATATGAAGTGATAAGATATATTCAGATCTTTATAGAACTCAGCAAATTTTGCACTTGCAAACTAACACTCATTATCAATGATTAGTGTCTGACGTAGACCAAATATGCAAATAATTGACTTTTCAATGAAGTCCTCCACTTTGGCTTCACTGATCTTCGCTAGAGGTTCAGCCTCAATCCACTTAGTGAAATAGTCTACTGCCACTATCAGGAACTTTCACTGTCCAGATGCCATGGAAAAAGGTCCAAGTATATCCATCCCTCACTATGCAAATGGCCAAGGAGTGCCTAATGGTATGAGATGTGAAGCTGGCTATCTCTAAATGTTTACAATTCTCTGACACTTATCATATTTTCTCACATAATCTACTGCATTTTGGTACATTGTTGGTCAATAGTGTCCTTGACAGAGTAACTTATGTGATAAGAACCTCGCCCCCAAACGATTTCCATAATTTTTTTCATAAACTTACCTTAAGGCATAGTCAGCTCCCAAAGGTCGGAGACATTTGAGGAGTGGTAGAGAGTGTGACCTCTTATATAGCTTATTTTCATATAAAATGTAGCGAAAAGTTTGATTTCTTAACTTTCAAGCTTCTTTATGGTCTGTAGGAAGAATTCCATTCCTGAGATAAGCAATCAATGGATCGATCCAACTAGGCTCATGATCAATTTGCATTATTGCCTAGGGCTCTTCCAAACTTAGGTGCTACAGGACTTCAAAAAGAATTTCTTCTAGCAGTTCGTTTAAGGCTGAGGTGGCTAGCTTAGAGAGGAGGTCGGCTATAGTGTTCTCCATCCTGAGGATTCATTGGATATCAAAATTTTTAAAGATCGAGATCAAACTCTTTACCTTTTCTAAGTACTTCTTCATACTTTTCTTTCGAGCATCATAATTATCACTGACTTGCCCCAAAACCAGTTAAGAGTCACTATAAACCTTCAAATGTTCTACTTTTAGTTCTTTGGTTATTCTTAGCCTTGCAAGCAGGGCTTCATACTTTGCTCCATTATTAGTGGCGGGAAAGTCGAAGCATAATGCATACTCCACTATAACTCCTTCTGGATTGATGAGAATCAAGCCCACGCCTACTCTAGAAGCATTAGATGAACCATCCATATATAATGCCCAGAGATTTCTAGGAAGATCAACCTTCTCTTCAGGGGAGCAAGGGATAGGAACTTCTTGATGCTCTAGTTTGGATGCATCTGGAATAGTGCACTCTACTATAAAATCAGCCAATATTTGAGTTTTGATGGCTGGCCGAGGTTGAAAATGAATATCAAATTTAGTCAACTTAATTTCCCATTTTGCTACTCTTCTGAAGGTATTAGGTCGGTGAAGAATTGCTTTGATGGATTGATTAGTAAGCAGAGTAATGGTATGTCCTTGAAAATAAGGTTGGAGCTTCATGACTGTAATCAACAAGGCATATGTTAGTTTTTTTAATTTGGTGTACCTTATTTTTCTATCCCTCAAGACTATGTTTATATAGTAGATCGGCTTCTGGATTTTAGCTTCTTTTCTTACTAGTATATATCTGATAGCTTCAAAGGACACAGCGAGGTACAAGAATAGCTCTTCTTCAGGTTTTAGTTTGACTAGAAGTGGAGGCAAACTAAGATAGTTCATCAATTCTTCAAGGGCCTGTTGGCACTCAGGAGTCCAGTTAAAGTTCTTAGGCAGTTTGAGTACTTGGAAGAAGGGCATGCAGTGCTTTGCTGACCTTAAAACGAAGTGATTCAAGGCTGCTATTTTGCCTGTGAGGTGTTGAACTTCTTTTATTATTTTTGGGATGGTCATCTCTTAGATGGATTTGATCTTTTCTAGGTTGGCTTCAACGCCGTGATTCAACACCATGAATCTTAGGAACTTTTTCGAGGTCACTCTGAAAGCACATTTTGTAGGATTCAGCTTCATCTTGTACTTCTAGAGGGTGCTGAAGGTCTCCTCAAGATCGACAATATGACTTAGATAGGATCGACTTTTGACTAGTATGTCATCTACGTAGACCTCCATATTGCAGCCGATCTGCTCTTTGAAAATTTTATTCACCAAGTGCTGATAAGTCGCACCTATATTTTTAAGCCCAAAGGGCATGACCCTATAACTATAAAGACTATAGTTAGTGATAAAAGTAGTCTTCTCCTTATCCTCTGGTGCCATCTAGATTTGGTTATATCCGCAGAAGGCATCCACGAAGTTGAGGAGTTCATGGCCTGATGTTGCATCCACTAGCTGGTCAATCCTGGGCAGAGGATAGCTGTCTTTTGGATAAGTTGTGTTTATGTTTGTGAAGTCTATACACATTATCCACTTGCCATTTACCTTTTTAACAAAAATAACATTTGCAATCCAATTTAGATAAAGCACTTCTCGAACGAATCCTGTCTTAAGGAGCTTGTCGACCTCATCCGTTATAGCCTTCTGCCTCTCTGGTGCAAAACTATATTTTTTTTATTTCATTGATCAATATTTTAGATCCACCTGTAGGCGGTGTTCCATGACCTCTACATCAATCCTGGGCATATTTGCGGGCGCCCAGGTGAAAACATTAGCATTTCTTTACAAGAATGCAGCGAGCTTGTTTTTTGACTTCTCCTTTCAGACTAGAGCTGATTTTCATGGTTGTTCTTTATTCCCATCGTTCAAGGGGATCTCTACAAGATCATCGATGGGTTCTCCTCTTTCTTCAAATAGATCATCATGGGCATTGAGTCTATCCACTGGATAAGGGTGTGCTTGTCTTCCTTCTTGTAGGGCAATATTGTAGCAGTACCGAGCTAGTGCCTGATCTCTTCTAACCTCTCCGACTCCATGCCTTGTTAGAAACTTCATTTTCAGATAGTAAATCAAAACCATAGCCTAGAGTGCAATCAAACCAGGTCGGCCAAGGATCACATTATAGGCAGAAGGGGCTTTGACTACTAAAAAATTGACTTAAGCTTTAGATTGCTTTAAGTACTAGACCGCTACTACAGACAAATTACTATTCCTTCTACCAGCACTGCATCACCTATGAATCCTACTAGTGTGAAATTCATCGGGCCCATCCTACTATCAAATATGGATATTTTAGAAAAAGCATCATAAAATAAGACATCAGTAGAGCTTCCATTATCAATTAAAATATGGCATATTGTAAGATATGTGTGCCCTAGAAGCCAGATTGGCTGACAGTTGTAATACACTTTTAAGGGCAAAATTATAATTTTAACTATAAATAATAAAATAAATTATTTTCTATCATAATGCATACTTTAAAGTATCTATGATACATCCCTTGAGTTAATGGCAATGATAGTTCATATTTTTAAGAGTTGAAAATTTAAGATATGAATTTTCATTATTAACTCATAAAATGCTTCCAACCGTAAGATCATCATGAGGATGGTGATTGATCTGAAAGGTTGGTGTATGATCGCTTCTTTAGAATAGATGAGTCTTGAGTCTACGGTATAGAGACACCAAAGCAAAAATACAGGTACTCATTAGAGAACGAGGGCACTGAGCGTGACCATCTCGAGTAGTCATAAGAAAGTCTACCTTCTCATCGATGACTAGCTTGAAGCTACAGTGGTGTATCTGGTTCTTTGACCTGAGGTGCATCGGTAGTTCATCTTGAAGGTGTTATAGTTTGACTATACCATAACTCAATCTCCTAGCCATTCGGAACCCTGAGATGTATGTTGGATATATCATGTTCATTGTAGAAATTGGATTGCACCAATAGGGGATCTATCTACCATGGTTGAACAGGAGCAACCCTATGATGATCATGAGAATCAAGTCCATAAAGCCCATGGCCATGGCAGAGTGAAATAGTAGAAAGAGTTTTTATTAGGATTTTCACATTGGACTTAAATCGAATGATTAATTCAAATGACGGATATTAGGATTTGACGAGATCACCTTAACCTTAATTCGGTCAGGGCTCAAAATAGAGAAACTTAATCACACAGAAAACTACACCAAGAGGTTCACTTTCAGTTTTGATGGGTTGCCACCATATGTTGCTAGGTGTCACTGGTGGATTTTGGCAGCAATTAGAATGATTTGGTAGATCGATCATTCTAGTTGTCTGAATCAGAAAAGTTCTGATCCATCGGAAGGTGTTTCAATGATGTTGATGATAGAGATCATGACATATCCCATTACCATATGGAATTGAACCTAACTAGGTTACACAAACAAGAATTTGGATCTGGATATCATCAAATGGATTAACCCTGTTCAATTGATTTGAATAAGATTCAATTAGGTTCAAGAAAATCGTGCTAGCACACGATCGAGCCTAATGTTCTCCTTCAACAATCATTAAAACTTATCTCGACTGAGCTAAATATATTTGGACTCACTTAGAAACCTTTACTTGGTTTGACTGAAGCTTGTCTAGGTTAGAAAAGGGTTGTCTTAATTTACGAAATAAATTTGAGACAATACCTGCCATTTTTCATCACCTGCTAAATCTTGTCTTTGGACTTTGGTCAAATGTTGATCTTTGACACTTAGACATTTGCCCATGTGTCATGCACTCATAGAAAAAAGTCTTAGCCCTTGTCCCCCTGCTAAAAAGTAGACTGGCAAGGGTTGCATGCCTAGGGAGGCATGCACCCCATGATGATAAGATTTGGAGTCCCATATAGATGGGACTCTAGTTACTTCAGGGAATCAAACTAGATGGCACCAAGAAGACTTGTTTGACCCAGTCTTGGCACCATCTAAGGAGAGTTTTGAGAGACTCTAATCTGATTAGATCAGATGATATCATCCCACCAATCAGATTTAGATCTGATTGCACAAAGGGCCGTGATTGGTCGGGATGATGTGGCACTGCATGGCACAGTAGGGTCTATATAAATCCTATCTGCGCTTAGAATAAAGAGCTTCTACCCTTAGCCCATGCCACAAAGCTTTTCTCCCTCCTTCTCCATGCCACCCTCTAGTCTTTCTCTCTCCTCTCCACACCCAAGAGGTTTTGGGCATGAGTTAGGTGCGATTCAAGCAAGTAAAAGGCGACAGGAAAGCAAGAAGGTAGCACTGCTGCAAGAGACAATGATTGTTCTTCAAAAGAGTTTTTAAAGACCTTCAAGATCATATCTAAATCTAATTTTTGAAAGATTGATTGAGAATGAGAAGATCTCCAAATTTTATCCGAGTGGATACTAGTAGAGGCCAGGCACTTGCATGGATACGTCCAGAACCTCAAGCAAACATCGAGATCATCATAGAATAATTAGATTACCCAAAATAAAGGTAAAATTAAATTAGATTTAATTTAATTTTTATTTTATTTTTTTTAATCAGATCAATAAGATTAGATCTAAAGAGTCTTAGATCTGATTAGGATTTTAGAGAAAAATTTTTGAAATATTTCTCTTGATCCAATCAGATTTGAACGAACCTGACCCAAGAAACAAGATTTTTCCTTCACGTATATCATAATCAGCAATATTTAAAGTAACTACAACCATATCATTATGTGTAAGCTAAACTTTTCGGACATCTTCTTTAGTGAAAATGATGGGTTATTTGATCCGCTACTTCTTTGCTGGCTCTACTGATGCATTGGCCTCCCCTCACTGATGTCCCCCAGTAATAGTGTTGACGATTCCAAGGGAAGGTCGATCTCCTTATGGCTCATCCCATCGAGATGGTTCGGGCTATGGTGGGACTCTTGGACGATCTTCTCTTCTCTTCGATTAGCATTTGATAAATCGATCCAACTGATCTCTTCTAATTAGTGCTTCGATCTCATTCTAGAGCTAGATGCACTCTTCAGTGTCGTGACCATGGTTATGATGGTAGAGATAGTATTTATTAGGATTGCTCTTGGCTAAATGAGTCCGCATCCTCCCTGATCTTAGTAGTTGCTCCCTTATCTCCATCAGCATCTAGGTCTTTGAGGCATTCAAAAGAGTATAGTTGTTGAATCTTCTGGAAGGGGAGTTTCGTCGGGTCCTTCGATCCGGATTTCTCTATTGATGAGCTCGAGGAGGAGTTCGGGCTCGTCTATGCTTGGAAGGAGTTTAGGAGCATGGCCGAGCTTTGCTCGACTTGCTTTCAGATGCGGTCTTGCTGGATTAACCCACCTACCTCTCTCTTATGGCCTCGTCATCCTTCAATTTGAAGGCCTTTTTTGCTCGAGCATAATCTTCAGCCTGGGCCAACATATCAACAAAATCTCTAGGATACTTTCTATCTAGGAAGAAAAGAATATCATTCTTTTGAAGATCATCTTTTAGTTTGGCCATGACTATAAATTGATCCAAGTTTCGGACCTTCAGTGCGGCAGCATTGAAGTGGCTGATATAAGCTCGAATGGACTCTCCTTCTTTCTACTTTATATTAATGAGGGAGTCTGAACCTCATCTTGGGCATCGGCTGCTTATGAAATAAGCCATAAACTGATGGCTCATTTGGTTAAAAAAAAATGTCATACCCAGCTTAAGGTTTGAGTACCAATTTCTTGCTGCTTCTTTCAGAATAGATGGAAAAGCTCAACATAGGATGTCATCTGGTGTGCCATGAAGCAGCATCATCATTTGAAAGGTCTTAAGATGGTCGATCAGATTAGAAGTTCCATCATAACTCTCGAATTGGAGAAGTTTGAAGTTCAGTGGGATGGGCTCCTGCATGATCTTGGTAGAGAAGGGGAGATCGATGCAAATATCATCATGGTGGACTGAGGCAGCATGGTGGTGCTCCTTAATCCATCGATTCATGTTCTGGAGTTTCTAATTAAGAGCATCATCTCAACCATGGATCTTGGAGGGCCACCAGCTATAGATAGAGAAAGTCTCCTTTGAAGAAGAATCATGATCGAAATAAGGGCTCCCTACTCTCTGCTTCTCCTTCCTGGGGGGAACTGGTCTGTTGACCTAGGTTGACTTTCTTGGTGCCGATTCTTAAAGCTTTGGTTGGAGATTTTCTGGTTGGACTACCATTGGAGGTTGTTGCATGACCTGCACCATTTTGGTGAGACCTTGAACCTACTGCATCAATAGGTTGAACTACTCCAGATCCACCATGACCGTAGGTGGAGGAGGTCGAGGTGCCGGTGATGGTGTTGGAGCAGAGGGTCTGGCTCAGATCTAGTGGCAGAGGCGATGGATCGTTGGGTGGTTATCCTCTTCAGAAGCATTTTTGGAGCAAAAAATGACTAAACAAAAGTAGATTCAAGAGAGAAAAAGATAGATAGAATTGACCGAACACTCCTTTTAGAATAAGTGCTCAGATGATCCTTCCTCTAGTGCCAATTCTATTAGTGTAGAAATCTATGAGGACATTAGAGGTAGCTGAAGTTAGGAAGGTGAGGCCATCGATGGGACCTACAAAATAAAGTTCAAACTAGAGCTGGGTGTTGTAAGCGCACCAACTGGCATCACCTCTTTCTGATACCAATTGATGTTCCATGATATCGCTTGAACGCCAATCATCCTTAGCATCATAAGCACCGATATTATGTTGCAGAAACCCTTGATCTTTAGCATGGATCTGAAGGAACCTATGACATTTTCTATGGGCAGTAAACCATCGATCCTCCATCTGGATCTATGGTGTGGTGCCTCCCTTCTTGGGCTTGAGGGAGACGCCCCCTTCTCTAAGGCTTCTTCAAGAACCCTATGGCGGCAACTCTAAAGAGAAGAGAAGAAGAGAGTTGAGAGAGAAAAGGTCTATATTCCATAGCATTCATAGCATTATAAAATCCTAATACAACCTATGTATTTATACATAGCCATTAGGCCCGACCAAAAAACTCTCCGACTAACCCAATACATGAAAGCGCTCACCAAGCCCATGTACACCCATGTCTCCCATGCTCTCATCCTCTAGATCTAGACTCGACCCATACATGAATTAGCCCCCTTAAGACCTCTCAAATCAGGCCTTAAGACCCTTAGGATCAACCCAGACCTTAGCCCAAAATAGACCCTTGCATAACTTTGCCCGTGCACTGAGCCGGCTTAGTCTCAGCACTGAGTCGGCTAAGTTCCACTAGGTCAGCTCAATCCAAAACTGAGCCGACCTAGCTCTGTGTCGTGCCAGCAGTTCCGAACATGCAGCTCTCTATTTTGCTTGTGCACTAAGACTTAGCCAACCTAGTTTTGGACTGAGCTAGCTAACCTGCAGAAAATCTTTTTTCTGCAGTCTTGATTTTTCAACTTTGGTTTCTTGCTTCACCTTACATCTCAAATCTCTGAAGAACCAACCAAGCCCTTGAAATCTTTGG
Organism: Cocos nucifera; assembly: GCA_006176705.1. Lineage (NCBI taxonomy): Eukaryota > Viridiplantae > Streptophyta > Magnoliopsida > Arecales > Arecaceae > Cocos > Cocos nucifera. Next base: position 113,590 of record QRFJ01004560.1, on the reverse strand, counting down.
AGCCATCACCGTGACTCCTCCCATAGCCTTCCAAGGCTTGGGAGCACCATAAATCCTCATAATCTCCACCTTGGTGTCCCAAGCCTTGGAAAATCCCTCGACAATGCCCTCCTACATGATCCCACTATCCCTGCGCACTCGATAGCACCTATGCAAACATCACCTCCGTCAATCCTCTTCAGCTATTATGCATCCTTGAGGTCTTTGGGATGACCACCTCCACCGCTGAAGACCTTGGCTTGCATCTCTGCACCATCCTAGAATTGTAGGATCCCTTCTGCTTAGCAGCTGCATCATTGTTTCTAAACTTTTCTAGAGAACCTATAGCATTTCTGCACTAGCACATGCTGTACCATCTAACATGATCTCTTTAGAGCTACGTTTATCCACCTGCACACACCACTCCACCTAAAACTATGCATCACCGGTGCTTCAAACTCATGCCAAATTTTCTCTCCGCTTATGAAGCCACCACTACAAAGCTCCACCTATATCCAAAGTCCACCAGATGTCACAGAAGTTGACTCTATCACCGAGTTCCTTGAGGCCAACCACTCAATGCTGCACTGCTGAGCTTACTGCTGCACCTCGAACACCGTCACTACCCCTTCGATCCCTCCGCACTCTACGGCCCTCTTCGAAGCTATTAGATATCTCCATAATCCATGGGCACCTCCGAAACCCAAGAGCTCATCCAACTCTTCTAAATTCAGCAACTGAACCATAGAAAATTTTACCCTAGTCCTTCTCTTCTATCCCTACACTAACTATCACTTCAGTTGTGCTCGGAGAACCATCCTCCACCTAAACCGCAACTCTTCTTGGTGCTCCTATGGAAGAAACATGATCCATGATACTTCCGACTACTAGAGATCTCCTGGCACTCCCTGAGACCACCTGGCTCTTTCTGAGACCTACACTCAATCTCCCTGAGATACCACTGACACTCCTTGCTGAGATACACTCCTTGGCTACTGCACCATCGAGCCTCTCTCAACCCCATGCCTCTAGGGAAGCACTCCTACAGCACTCCAGTGCTCCTTGACTCATCTTTGCATCGCTCTACAGCCATCCAGTCATAATCTGCTAGACCTCCATGGATCATCCATCTTCATCACTTCCAAGGCTCCATAAATCCATGCTTTGGTCGAAATGTTGAATACATCTCCGACTACTTTTTCGCCTTCCTGACATCGAAGGACGTATAGTCGCTTCTTCAGCCTTCCTTCGACCATTAATCCTTGAGAAATCTCTCTTCAATAGTCCTATACTGTCCATCTTCACAGAGAACCTTGATGCTCTCTACTGAGATACCTTCCTCGACTACTGCATCATCGATCCTCTCTCAGCTCTGCATCTTCAAGGAAGCACTACTACAGCACTCCAACACTCCCTGCCTGTCACATAACCATCATAGACCCTGGCCATTCCACCAAGATCGATCAAAAAATCATGTACCAAATCCTTCCACCCTGAAAAAATTTCTTCCTGTTAATCCTCTCAACCTCTACCTTCAACCCGCTGCTCCTGGTTGGCCAAACCACAGCAATACTAAGGTAGTTTTGAGACATACTGTGGAATCATTATACAAATATCTGATTTCACCTTGTATGACTTTTCCTTCCCTTCCATGCACTATCAGACTCTAAAACCTAGCTCTTTTCATGCACCATTAGACTCTGAAACTTGGCACCTTCCATGCACCATTAAGCTCTAAAACCTAGCTCTGATACCATATTGCCATCAACAATATCCCAGGCATCACCTAGCTCTGATACCAAATTGTAGACCCATGATATCGCTCGAACGCCAATCATCCTTAACATCACAAGCCTCGATACCATGTTGTGAAAGCTCCTGATCTTTAGCATGAACCTAAAGGAATCTGTGACATTCTCTATGGGCAGCAAACCACCTATCCTCCACCTAGATCTATGATGGGGTGCCTCCCTCTTTGGGCTTGAGGGAGACACCCTCCTTCTCTAGGGCTTCTTCAAGAACCCTAGGGTGGCAACTCTAGAGAGAAGAAAAGAAGAGAGTTGAGGAAGAAAAGATCTATATTTTACAGCATTCACAGCATTATAAATTTCTAATACAACTTATGTATTTATACATAGCCATTAAGCACGATCAAAAACTTTCTAGCTAACCCAATACATGAAAGCACTCACCAAACCCATGTACATTCATGTCTCTCATACTCTCATCCTCTAGATCTAGACCCAATCCATACATGAATTAGCCTCCTTAAGACCTCTCAAATCAGACCTTAAGACCCCTAGGATCAATTCAGACCCTAGCCCAAAATAGGTCCTCACATAACTCTGCCCGTGCACTGAGCTGGCTTAGTCTCAGTACTGAGCCGACTAAGTTCCACTGGATCGGCTTAGTCAAAAACTGAGCTAGCCCAATTCTATACCGTGCCAACAGTCTTGAACATGCAACTCTTGGTTTTACCTATGCACTGAGACTTAGCCGACGCAGTTTTGAATTGAGCCGACTAACCTGCAGAAAATCTTCTTTCTATAGTCTTAATTTCTTGACTTTGGTTTCTTATTTTACCTTAAATCCCAGGTCTCCAAAGCACCAACCAAGCCCCTAAAATCTTTGGAGCCATCACCGTGACTTCTCCCACGGCCTTTCAAGGCTTGGGAATATCATAAATCCTCACAGGTGTCTCCAGCAGGATTCTTCGATGCTCAAGTTAGTTATCTGGCCAACTAGAATGGAGTGCTCAAGAAATAGAGAAGTAAAGTGATAGAAAGGAGAAGAGAGCTTAGAGAAAAATATATTTGAAAGATCTTTTTTATAGATGAAATATGTAATAAACTGATGGTGACAGTCATAACCATCTGATAGTGTGTTGTTCAGGCCACGTGGATTTTGTTATGGAGATGAGTTGTTGCTTATTGCAACTTATAGGTGGTGGAAATTCCTTTATTGGAGTTTGGACGTAGGTCAGAGACTTTAGTGTATGCAATGGACTTATGACTGGCTGAGGTTCATCGGGAATAATGCCTGGTGGCTTTAAGATGTTTGGAAGCTTCCTGGGCCATGCACAAGTAGGTGCAGAAGGAGTCCGCCTGGAAGGAGCACGGTTGGAGAAGTCTGTTCGGAGGGAGTGCAACTAAAGGAGTCCGTCTGAAAGGAGTGTATTCAAGAGAAGTTCAACAAGAAAGAGTGTATTTTCCACGATGCAAAACTTCAATTATCTTCAAAACTCATCACCAATCAAGGTCGAGGGGTTGAATTTTGGTTTTATCATTCATTTCAAGTTAAGAAGCAAGGTTAGTTAAATAATAATTTTCTTTTACTGTTCAAGATAGCCTAACTAGATTTGATTATGCCTTCGACAAGTTCTGCAGTATGGACTTGGAATTGGGAGGATCGACAAATTTCTTCAGAACGAGGGTCGATGGCTAAGAACTTTGGCAGGGGTTGTTTTACCCCTAACAATACCCAAAAATAATTTCAAAAGTATTTGTATGGAGTAAAGATGAAATTAAATAAATAGCAACAGAATGAAATAAAGATAAACACACAATCATATACACAAACAACTTATAGTGGTTCGATGCTAAACTTAGCATATACATCCAATCCCCAAACCAACCCACTTAGAACTTTCAACTATAATCCCTCAAGATTATAGTTTGATTATTTTCTCAGATTCATAATCTAACTCAGTTGATTTCTTCTGGCTCACCAACCACAACCTTTACAACAATTAGTTTTCTTAGGCTTGCTGGTAAGAACCTTTATAGTATCCAATTTTTGGCTTGGACTAACCCTCAAAGACCAAGTTTCTTCCCAAGAAAACTTGTCACAAAAGAATAGAAGTGATGTACAAAAATTTAAAGCACTAAATAAACATCTTCAAGCTCTTGAAGAAGCCAGAGTAGTTGAACTCTTGAAAGCTTGGATTTCTTCTTTGATTGCCGAGGGAGGATTGATTGAAGGATTGAATGCTTTGCTGAGATAGTTGTCTGCTTGATTAAATGCACAAATCCTCTCACTTGAACTAAGTAAATGTGAGAAGGTGAGAATTGAAAGCTCTTTGCATACCTTCCTCTTTCTCTTTTTCCTATTTTTCTCTTTCTTGTTGAATAACTCACTTTCTACTCCAAGAGATTTGTTCCCCATTTGAATTCTCTATATTTATAGCCTCAAAAATAGCTGGAATTAATGCTTTAGCCATTGGAAGCTCAAAAATAACTATTAGACATAAAATGATCATTTGAAATGTTCTTGAAAACTAGCCACTAGCTATTATAATGTTAAAAATCTATGAGTCGACTCAGCCAAAATTTTAGTAAGCTAAGATGAGGTGTTGAGTTGGCTAAGCAAAACTCTAAGTTGGCTTAGGAACAATTGCTCATTTTTTTACTTTTTATCTTTTTTGACCATCTCAGGCTAGGTCAACTTAGATATCTTCTTAGTCGGCTTATTTTCTTTTTGAGTTGGCTTAGAGAATCTTGATTTTATACTACTTTCTATTTTCTTTTCAGCTCTGAGATTGAGTCAAGTAATCAATTGCTTGAGTCATGTAACTTTCTATCTTGGTTGGCTAACTTGAATTTTGGGTTAGCTCAGAAAGATGTTTGAAATCTTCATTCTTCTTTCTTTAATATGAGTTTGAGACTGAGTCAGCTATCCATTTTCATGAGTTAGCTATTACCCTATCTTGGTCAGCTCAGAAGAATACTTGGTTAGCTAATGAAAAAAGTCAAATTTTTTTATCTTTCTATCTTTCTCTTGAATTGAGACCAAGTCGGCTAGGCTTCTGTCTTAGTTGATTCAGAGGCATGCCAAATGTACCACGTCTGCTATTTTTGTTTTCGAGTCGGCTTTAAAATGGTCCAAAATCCTTAAGAATTGGACTCAATTTCTTTACTTTCAATACTTGAAAATTTAGTTTGAAAACATGAATTTTAGCCAATATTTAAGAGGATTTCTTCTTCAAATGAATCAACCTTTGGAGCATCTTAAGAATTCTTACAATCATTGTCACAAGCATCATTAGTGACTTTAATTTATACTCAAACAATTTTGAAATCATCAAGCCAATTTCTAGGTTAACAATCTCTTCATCTTTGATATGACAAAATCTTTTGATTACTAGCCTTAAAAATTTCATACATAACATTCTAAGAAGATGTAATGACTATTTTCAATAAAGATAAAAAAAGGATTAAAAATGTATTCTTCCCTTTTGATTTACAATAAAAGTATTTATCAAACTTGAGCATATTTCAAAAACATTATGTTACAATAAAACTTTAAATATTTTAAATGTGTTATGATCCTTTCTTTTGAAATACTTGAAGAAAAATTCTGATTTTCTGGACCAGGTTCGTTCAAATCTGATCGGATCAAGAGATATATTTCAAAAAATTTTTTTTTTGATTCAGATTAGATCTAAAATATTTTAGATTTAATATTTATTATTTTAATAATTAAAATAAATTTAAATAAATTAAATCAAATTTAATTTGCCTTGACGTAGGGTAATCCTATTATCCATTGATGATCCTGTAAGCAGTGGAAGGTTCTGGATCTAGCCACGCAAGTGCCTGGCCTCTACCAGTATCCACTCAGGCTAGATCTAAAGATCCTCTTCTTCTCTATCATGTCTCCAAAAATTAGATCTTGATCTAATTTGGAGGATCTTCAAAATACTTTTCGAAGATCAGTAATTGTCCTTTGCAGCAACATAGCCTTCTAGCTTTCCATCGCCTTTTTTTTATCTGGATTGCACCAACTTGGATCCCAAACTCCTTTGGTCGTGGAGAGGAGAGGGAAAAGATGGACTTGGCATGGAGGAGGGAGAGACAAACAACCTTGGGGTGTAGAGAATTCAATTACACTTTGAGTTGGGCGCAGAGTCTTATTTATAGACTATGCATGATCCAACTCCTCTTCTTCCTAACCAATCACAACTCTTTATGAAATCAGATCTAAATCTGATTGATGGGAATAGAGTCCCTTGGATTCATCCTTAGATGGCATCAAAGACTAATCAAACTTGGTTCTTAGGAGAAGTCTAATCAGAATCCAAAAAGGAGATGGAGTCCCTATCCAATAGGGACTCCTAGGCACCTCCAGCTTGGGCACACACCAAGGGTGGCGTGCGCCCTCCTCCTTACCAGGTTCTAGTAGAGGAACAAGCCCCCACCAGCTCTCTAATAGGTGCATGACACATGGACAAAAGTCAAAATGTCAATGGTCAACATTTGACCAGTCAAAGGTCAACTTTTGACCAAAGTCAAAGGATGAGAAATGGCAAGTGACCAAAAATGGTAGGTATTGTCTTACAAAATAAGACAACCCTTTTCTGATCTGGACAAGCTCCAGTCAGACCAAGTGAAGGCCTCTGATCGAGCACAAACTCCTTTGGCTCAGTCAGGACAACTATTTATGATAGTAAAAGAAGAACGTTAGGTTCAATCGAGTGCTAGCATGATTTCTTTGAACCTAATTGAATGTCTCATTCAGATCAATTGAACTAGATCAGTTCAATTGATGATCACCAGATTCAAACCCTTATTTGTGTGACCCAGTTAGGTTCAGTTCTATATGGTAATGGGATATGTCATGATCTCTATCATCGACATCATCGAAACTCCTTTCGATGGATCAGAACTCTTCTGATTCGAACAGCTAGAATGATCGATCATCTAAATCATTCTAATTGCTCCCAAAATCCACCAGTGACACCTAGCAGTATATGGTGGCAACCCATCAGAGCTGAATGCGAACCTCTTGGTGCAGCTACCTGTGTGATTAAGTTCTTCTATCTTGAGCCCCGATCAGATTAGGGTTAAGGTGAACTCGTCAAACCCTAGTCTCTGTCATATGATGTAATCATTCGATTCAAGTCCGATGTAAAAACCTAAATAGAAACTCTTTCTATTATTTCACTCTGCCATGGCCATGGGCTTCTAGGACTTGATTCTCATGATCATCATAGGGCTGCTCCTCTACCACCGAGGTAGATAGATTCCATCTTGATGCAATCCAGTTCCTACAATGAACATGCTATAGCCAACATACACCTCAGGATTTTGAATGGCTAGGAGATCGAGTTATGGTGTAGTCAAACTATAACACCCTCAAGGTGAACTATCGATGCACCTCAGATCAAAGAACCAGACACACTACTGCAGCATCGAGTCAGTCATTGACGAGAAGGTAGACTTCCTAATGACTACTCGAGGTGGTCACGCTCAGTGCCCTCGTTCTCTAACGAGTACCTGTACTCTCACTCTGGTGTCTCCACACCGTAGACTCAAGACTCATCTACTAAAGAGAAGTGATTGTACACCAACCTTCCGAGATCAATCACCATTCCTCGTGATGATCCTATGGTCGGGAGCATTTTATGAGTTAATAATGATTATTCATGTCTTAAATTTTCAACTCTTGAAAAATATGAATTATCATTACCATTAACTCAAAGGATGTATCACAAACACTAAATACACATATGTGATAGAAAATAATCCATTTCAGAAAATATAATACATATTTGTAGATAGAAAATAACCCATTTTATTGATTATAGTCAAAATTATAATTTTGCCCCTAGAAGTGTATTACAAGTGTCAGCCAATTCTGGCTTCTAGGGCACATATATCTAACAATCTTCCCACTTGTCCTAAAGCCAATTGGCTACAAGTCTAAGTCCCATCTCCATCTTCTCAAGGTGGGCTTCGATCTTCTGCTGGCCCAACAGCTTTGTAAGTGGGTCTGCCACATTGTCTGTGGAGTCAACTCTCTTGACCTCGATGTAACCTTCTCGAGATAATCGTAGGATGAGGTGGTATCGCCGCTCAATGTGCTTGGAATTTTTGGTGAGACCTCAGCTCCTTAGCAAGGGCTATGGCACCATTGTTGTCGCAGTATAGAGGAATGGCATCTGATGGCATTACTCCAATTTCTGCAGCAAACTTCTTATACCAGAATGCTTCCTTTGCAGCCTCTGATGCAGCGATATATTCTGCTTCCATGGTGGAATCTGCTATCACGATTTGCTTGAAACTCTTTCAGCTGACAGCACCACCATTGCACACAAACAGACTCCCAGATGTCGACTTTCGATCATCTACATCGGACATGAAATCCGAGTCTGTGTATCCCTGGACTTGGAGTTCTCCGTTACCAAAGACCAACATCATATCCTTAGTTCTTCTTAAGTACTTAAGGATACATTTCACAGAAGTCCAGTGTTCTTCACCTGGATTTGACTGATATCTGCTTGTGACACTCACAGCATGGGCTATATCAGGTCGTGTACATAGCATGGCATACATGAGGCTCCCTATTGCAGAAGCATAAGGGATCTTGCTCATGCGTTCTATTTCCTCAGGTGTGCTAGGGCACATCTTCTTGGAAAGATGAATACCATGTCTGAAGAGTATTAATCCCCTCTTAGAGTTTTCCATACTAAACCTCTTTAGTACTTTCCTCTATGTACATCTTCTGTGAAAGTCCTAGCATCCTATTCGGTCTATCCCTATAGACCTTAATTCCTAGAATAAAGGATGCTTCACCTAGGTCTTTCATGGAGAATTCCTTAGGACAACCATATTTTTGACTGATCGTCAACATGGAAATATCATTCCCAATAAGGAGGATGTCATCCACGTACAATACGAGGAAGACAACAGCGCTCCCACTGACCTTTTTGAAGACACATGGTTTCCTCTTCATTTTTGATGAAACCAAACTTTTTGATCACATCATTGAAACGAGTGTTCCAGCTCCGAGATGCTTGCTTAAGTCCATATATGGACCTTTGCAGCTTGCAAACCTTGTGATCAGTATCACTGGATGTGAAACCTAGCGGCTATTCCATATAGATATCTTCCTCAAGATATCCATTTAAGAATGCCATTTTCACGTCCATTTGCCATATTTCATAATCGAAATAGGCTGCAACGGCAAGCAATGTGTGGATGGATTTTAGCATAGCCACTGGAGAAAAGGTATCCTGATAGTCAATGCCTTCGCATTGACTATAACCTTTTGCCACTAGTCTAGCCTTGAATGTCTCCACATTTCCATCTGCACCAATCTTTTTCTTGAAGATCCATTTACACCCAATAGGTACTATACCTTCTGGTGGATCTACCAAGGTCCAGACTTGGTTTGAGTGCATCGAGTCAATTTCTGACTGCATTGCCTCTAGCCATTTCTCGGAGTCGATATCTGATATCGCCTCGTTGTAGGTTTTGGGATCATCACCATGAGCACCATTACCTATGAGGAACATTTTCTCTACTTCCTCTGAAATAATACCTAAGTATCTTTCAGGAGGACGGAAAACTCTTTCCGATCTACGAGGTGGAGGAGGTAGTGTTCTTATTGGCTCAACCTGATTTGGTTCCAATTGGTCCTTAGCTCGTTGTACTTGTGAGACTTTCTCATCAAGCTTAATCTACTTTCCAATGCCGCTATCTTGAATAAACTATTTTTCAAGAAAGATGGCATGTCGACTCACAATCACATTGTGGTCTTCTGGAATGTAGAAATAGTATCCTAATGACTCTTTAGGATATCCTATGAATCGAGCTCTGAAGGACCTAAACTCTAACTTGTCCGCTTGTTGTCTTTTGACATGAGCCGGACAACTCCCAAATTCTGAGATGACTCAGACTTGGTTTCTTACCGTGCCATATCTCATACGGTGTGATAGGAATGATTTTAGAGGGAACCCTATTCGGTAGATAAATTGAAGTTAACAATGAGTGTCCCTAAAGAAAATTAGGAACTTTTCTTTAGGGATGTCTGTGAAGCTCATCATGGATCGGACCATATCCAATAGAGTCTGATTTCTCCATTCTAAAACTCCGTTGAGTTGAGGTGTTCCTGGTGGAGTCCATTGAGAGACTATGCCATTTTTCTTGAGATAGTCTAGGAATTCTTGGCTAAGGTATTCACCTCCTCGATCTGATCGAAGAACCTTAATGGGTTTTCCAGTTTATTTTTCTACTTCATGTCTGAATTCTTTGAACTTTTCAAAAGCTTCAGACTTATGTCTCATAAGATACACATACCCATACCTAGACAGATCATCGATAAAGGTAATGAAGTAGACAAAATTGCCTCTAGCCGGCACATCAAATGGGCCGCACACATCAGTATGTACTAGGGCAAGGAGATCTGTGGCCCTTTCCTCATGTCCAACAAAAGGGAGTTTAGTCATTTTGCCTTGAAGACAAGATTCACAAGTTGGATATGACTCGGAAGTCAATGGACTCAATAGTCCATTTTTCTCCAATTTGTTGATCCTATCTTCTGCTATATGACCTAATCTCAGGTGCCATAGATATCTGTCATTTGGACTATCCCTAGGTCGTTTGGCATTCACGTTTTGCTCGATAGTTAGAACAGATACATCAATATGTAGCTGATAAAGACCGTTAATAAGGAAACCATTTGCAATTTTATTTCTTTCATAAAGAATGTTACAATGGTCCTTAAAGAAGGTAATCACATAGCCTTCTAGTGCTAAGCATGAAACAGAAATCAAATTCCTGCTAGCTGCAGGCACATAATAACAGTCTTTTAAAACTAAGTCTAAACCAGATGGTAATCGAAGAGGGTATGTTTCCACCACCACTGCAGCAACTCTTGCTCCATTACCGATGCGTAGGATCATGTCTCCATCCCTCAGCCTCTTGCTATCCTCAAGACCCTGCATGGAAGTGCACAGATGAGCACTAGAAATCCAGAGTCAAGCATCCCAACTGGATGCAGAAGAAATCCGTAAGGTTAGACTCAATAACGAGCATACCTCCAGAAGGACCTTCCTTCTTGTTCTTCAGGGTGGCCAGGTAAGTAGGGCAGTTTCGCTTCCAATGGCCATCGCTGTTGCAATGGAAATACTTTTTTTTGGCAGCGGCTTTCATCTTTGGCTCTGCCTTCTTCTTCTTTGCTCCTTCCACCTTTTGCTTTTTCACAGACTTCTTTTTTTTTTTAGAAGACTTTCTTTTAGGAAGAAGTCCATTCCATAGCAAGAACTGAGCCTTTAGAACCTTTCATAGAAAGCTCAGCGGTGACCAGCATATTCATTAATTCGGCCAAGGAATTTTGAAGTTTATGCATGTGGTAATTCATGATGAATTGCCCATATGCATCAGTCAAGGATTGCAGAATAATATCATTCTGCAAATCCAAGTCTAACTTCACACCGAGCTTCTCAAGCTCTTCCATGTCCTTGATCATCATCAGACAGTGATCTTGGACTGACTGCCCATCACGCATCTTAGCCTTAAAAAGTTGTTTCATGACTTGATATTTGGCTGCGCGACTCTGTTCACCAAACATCTCTCTGCAGGTGAGCCAACATTTGGCGAGCAGTCCCGATATCTTCATGTTGGCGCTGGAGCTCATCAGACATCGAGCCCAACATGTAATATCTGGCCTTATTATCTTCGTCTATCCATTTTTCCAGAGATGCTCTCTGTTCAATGGATGGACGGACTGGTAAGGTGGGAGGGTCCTGATCCAATACATGTGTTAACTTCTCGAAACCCAAAATAATTTTGTAGTTCCTGAGCCAATCTTTATAATTGGGTCCGGTCAGTCTATGTGTGTCCAGGATACGTGCTAATGGGTTGGACGCAGACATTTTCCTGTAGAGAGTCAAAGATTCTAGTTAGATACTGTAATTATGACTTGACCAATTTATTTAGGGATTTTATTTTTAAACAAATTAGCTTCCACTATTTTCTTGGATCCCTACACTCCCTCTGTAAAGATGCAAAAATCTCCATGATTAATGATTTCTAGTGGGTGGTGCGGTCTCACCAACTGACTCATCACCTCACCTAACAGTTATTGGTGATGGGTTAGCCAATGAGTGAACAACTCTTGTTCAATGATTCTCTAATCATGGTGCACCCAAACTTGGTCTCTAATTCATGAATCTCACCGTATCCAAAATATTGATCCACTCCTTAGTTAAGTCAGACCCACCATTTGCATAGACTGGATTCCTAATTGAGTCTCTCACCGTATCCAAAATATTGAGCCCAACTCATCCTCCAGCCCATAGCATCCAATGCCTAATAGACATGGTTGCATCTTTTTGGTGCAACTGAGCCACTGTATCCAGTCGAGAACAATCAACCCCGGGAAGGGCCCGCACATCTACAATGGTGGAAGACCTCAGACTTAATCTTTTCTTAGGAAAATTGATTCAGGTCTCATTAAACTAGACTTGTCATAGTCATAACAATTATGACTAACCTAGTGGCATGGGTTAGCTCGGATTATTGACCACCTCAAATCAGAACTGAGTCAACAGATATGGCCAGGTAAGTGAGACCGGTGGAAGGGAATATGCCATTAACTCGTACAAGAATGCATTCAGGTCGAGTAGCTTCCAATTAAAAACTAGTCGATCGTATGTGCCAAACTTACCTTAGACACCAAATTATTGAGTCAGAACCAATTGGGTTAGCCTACAATCCAGACTCTAACCTCTGAGCCTAATTAGGTCTTGCTTGATCGTGACTCGATCTTGACCCAGACTTAATCCTATTAGGCTGGTCAATTTAAGCATTGTTGATCCCATCTAACCAACTCTTGATTTGGTTTGATCAACCGCTTAGACCTAATTGAGCTATACCCAAGCCCGAACCCAGTATTATGAATATGTCTTAGATCTGAAATTCTCAATTTTAGACCTAATTATTATTTCATAATCTTAATTTTTAATTAAGTAGGGTTCATAAACAAAATATGCACAATAAATCCTAGGATTTCAGGATCTAGGGTTTTGCAGAAAGTAAGTTTTGGATTTCTGATTAAGGACGAACGCACAGCACCCCTACACATCATAAGAACACCCATCGGATGGGAGGAGAGGGCCTTTAAACCCTTCTTCATTCTTATGACCGGACGGCTAAGAGGAACGCCTTAATCAGGAACATGTAATACTACAAAATAGTTTTAGATCTATATCATATATCTCATATACAAATTAGATCTAATCATGGCATATTTTGCATACATCTCATGTATCGAATCATGCATATTTTTCAGATCTAAATTATCTTCATAATAATCTAAAAAATTAGATTTAAATTGATCTTAATCAAAATAAATTCTAATCTAGACAACTATGTAGAACTATTCTACAACTAGTCTAGACATGCATCAATCATATCTCATATGATGTTTAAAATTAAATAATTTTTATTTACTATTTTTTAGATATTATTATAATAATTATAATATCAAAAAATAGTAAATAAATAGATCTAAAATATGATTTAATCAAATTAAATCAAAACATGCAAGACTATTCTATAGAACTATTCTATTTCAGAACTAGTCATGCATATTTTCTAATCTTAGATCCAAATCATTTAATTTTAATTTTTTCAATTTCAGATCTGATCACATCTCATGTGACATCTTAAATCACTTATTTTCTAATTAAAATAAATTTAAAATCAGATCTAAATACTTTAGAACCTTGGCTCTGATACCAGTTGAAGGGAAATCCTGATTTTCTTGGACCAGGTTCGTTCAGATCTGATCGGATCAAGAGATATATTTCAAAAAAAATTTTCTTTGATCTAATCAGATCTTGAATATTTTTAGATCTGATTCTTTATTATTTTAATAATTAAAATAAAATTAAGATAAATTAAATCAAATTTAATTTACCTTGACGTAGGGTAATCCTATTACCCATTGATGATCCTGTAAGCAGCGGAAGGTTCTGGATCTAGCCATGCAAGTGCCTGGCCTCTACCGATATCCACTCAGACTAGATCTGAAGATCCTCTTCTTCTCTATCACATCTCCAAAAATTAGATCTGAATCTGATTTGGAGGATCTTCAAAACACCTTCCGAAGATCAGCAGTTATCCTTTGCAGCAACGCAGCCTTCTAGCTTTCTGTCGCCTTTTTTTCGTCTGGATTCCACCAACTTGGATCCCAAACTCCTTTGGGCATGGAGAGGAGAGTGAAAATATGGACTTGGCATGGAGGAGGGAGAGACAAATAGCCTTGGGGCATAGAGAATTCAATTATACTTTGAGTTGGGCGCAGGGTCTTATTTATAGACTTTGCGTGATCCAACTCCTCTTCTTCCTAACCAATCACAACTCTTTATGAAATCAGATCTAAATCTGATTGGTGAGAATAGAGTCCCCTGGATTCATCCTTAGATGGCGCCTAAGACCAGTCAAACTTGGTTCTTAGGAGAAGTCTAATCGAAATCCAAAAAGGAGATGGAGTCCCTGTCCAACAAGGACTCCTAGGCGCCTCCAGCTTGGGCACACGCCAAGGGTGGCGTGCGCCCTCCTCCTTGCTAGGTTCTGGTAGGAGGACAAGCCCCCACCAGCTCTCCAATAGGTGCATGACATGTGGATCAGAAGTCAAAGTGTCAATGGTCAACATTTGACCAGTCAAAGGTCAACTTTTGACCAAAGTCAAAGGACGAAAAATGGCAGGTGACCAAAAATGGTAGGTATTGTCTTACAAAATAAGACAACCCTTTTTTCTGACTTGGACAACCTCCAGTCAGACCATAGTGAAGGCCTCTGATTGAGCACAAACTCCTTTGGCTCAGTCAGGACAACTATTTATGATAGTAAAAGAAGAACGTTAGGTTCAATCGAGTGCTAGCACGATTTTCTTGAACCTAATTGAATCTCAATTGAATCATCATTCAGATCAATTGAACTGGATCAGTTCAATTGATGATCACCAGATTCAAACCCTTATTTGTGTGACCCAGTTAGGTTCAGTTCTGTATGGTAATGGGATATGTCATGATCTCTATCATCGACATCATCGAAACTCCTTTCGATGGATCAGAACTCTTCTGATTCGAACAGCTAGAATGATCGATCATCTAAATCATTCTAATTGCTCCCAAAATCCACCAGTGACACCTAGCAGTATATGGTGGCAACCCATCAGAGCTGAATGCGAAACCTCTTGGTGCAGCTACCTGTGTGATTAAGTTCTTCTATCTTGAGCCCCGATCAGATTAGGGTTTAGGTGAACTCGTCAAACCCTAGTCTCTGTCATATGATGTAATCATTCGATTCAAGTCCGATGTGAAAATCTAAATAGAAACTCTTTCTATTATTTCACTCTACCATGGCCATGGGCTTCTGGACTTGATTCTCATGATCATCATAGGGCTGCTCCTCTACCACCGAGGTAGATAGATTCCATCTTGATGCAATCCAGTTCCTACAATGAACATGCTATAGCCAACATACACCTCAGGGTTCCATATGGCTAGGAGATCGAGTAATGGTGTAGTCAAACTATAACACCCTCAAGGTGAACTATCGATGCACCTCAGGTCAAAGAACCAGACACACTACTGCAGCATCGAGTCAGTCATTGACGAGAAGGTAGACTTCCTAATGACTACTCGAGGTGGTCACGCTCAGTGCCCTCGTTCTCTAATGAGTACCTATACTCTCACTCCGGTATCTCCACACCGTAGACTCAAGACCCATCTACTAAAGAGAAGCAATTGTACACCAACCTTCCAGATCAATCACCATCCTCGTGATGATCCTATGGTCGGAAGCATTTTATAAGTTAATAATGATTATTCATGTCTTAAATTTTCAACTCTTGAAAATATGAATTATCATTATCATTAACTTAAAGGATGTATCACAGACACTAAATACACATATGTGATAGAAAATAATCTATTTTATTGATTATAGTCAAAATTATAATTTTACCCCTAGAAGTGTATTACAAGTGTCAGCCAATTCTGGCTTCTAGGGCACATATATCTAACAATACTATCCCTTTCTCATGTAGAAGTTTTGAAAAAAAAATTTGCTCCAAATTTTGAAAAATATTTTTCTTTCTCCAAAATATTTTTCTCTTTATTTCTCTTTACTTCATCTCCCTCTTTCTTTATGTGATGCCATAATTTATCTCCCCCTTTTTGTTATAAGGATTGATACAACAAAAAGTATAGCATTCAACACATTTATTTATTCAATTCATTCAAAAAAAACACACAAGAATGTAGTATTTACTCATTCATTTCACAAAATATAACATACCATTGATAAATAAAAGTCTTCGCTTATAGTAAAGTGCCCGTCCTTTATAAAAGAGACATACTAGGATATGGCAATCACAAAGTAAGCACAAAATAACATAAGGAAATATGTAAATATGTAAAAGATAATATGCCCTAGGAAAGGGTCAGTCAGAGGTGGGCACTAGGTCAGAGGGTGGCGGCAGATCTTTGGAATCCAATGTTCTTGAAGCAAACCTAGTTCTATTTTGCTCACCTAGAACCCATCTGATGAGATCAGTTTGTCATGGATATGTTCCTCCAATTCTAGAACATGGTTGTTGACGTGCTCCTTCAGCTCTTTCATTTGATCTTCATCCAATCTGACCTTTGGAGGTGCAATGTTCTCTAGCTGAGTAGGTTGAGCTGTAGATAAGGAGGGAGCCTACTCTCTTTGCTCCCCTGGCTCTATTGCACTATGAACTCTCTTTTTGTCTAACTCCTCCCCATCAGTCTCTTATCTCACCCTATGATAATCAACTTTAGAATATCTCATCCATTGTAGTGATCAATCATTGTAGGTGTCAAAGTGTTGTAGCTTCTTAGAAGTTTCTCCTTCTAGGACTACTCCAAACTCCTTAAACACGAGAGTTAGGAACATCTCATAAGGAAAAGATGGCTTGACATAAGATGTTGCCCCCTGCATAACTATAATCATGAGGGTTGGATGATTGAAGGAGATTTCTCGAACAATATGATGCATAATAGTAACACCCCTCTTAGTAATGAAATCAAATCGGCCAATCCTCGAAAGAAAAATCCTAACAGTCATATAATGTAGGAGTCTCATCTCCATAGATAATTGCTTTGCCAGTATCTCCTCAAACTCTTCGACATCCTCTCTATTTAGCAAAGTATGCAACCTACTGCACTTGTCTTCCAACCTATCTAAACCACTAATCAGTGCCCTAAGGAGGTGTCTAAGTCAATCTACATTAAGTGTAATTTTAACTTTTTTTTGCTTCAAACTCAATGCTATTAAATCCAAATTTAGCATTTCCAAAGAATTCTCAAACTAAGTTGGGATAAGTGGGTAAATCCAATGTACACAAGTATTACCAACCTAGGATTTTAATCTTTCTTCCTATCTCAAACCCTTCCTTTTCCAAAAATTGAAAGTCTACTTTGCTTCTAGTAGACACTGACCTTGAGGAGAGTGGAATTGCTTGATCCAGAGATGAAGGAAGAGGAGGAGGTGGTGGTTTCAACTATGGAAGAGGTGGAGATGGTGCTCATGGTTGTGGAGGTGGATGTGATGGAGCCTTGGACTAGGTGGATGGGGAAATAACTCTTTTACTACCCATTTCCACCTAAGGATCTGACCTAAACTTTGTTCTTCCTTCCTCCATAGAAAATCCGAGAACATGATTAGTTTTGGGAGGAGGGTGTTGATATAGCCTCTTCATCCAGTATGCTTCTTGCTTTTTCAGAGCCATTTGGAGACCAAATCCCACCAAAAATCAACAAAAAAACAACAATGGAGGATTGATTTTGGTGGGACAAGGTTCTTGGAAAGGGATGGTTTCAAGCAACAAATGAAATACTAAAATGGGGTCCCTTAGGGCTTTTGTTTAAAAATTGGATCCCGACATCTAGGTCAACTAAGCTCATGGGTTAGTCAGCTCAAACTAGATCGACTATGATTCTTAGGTTAGATGGCTAATGATGGGTCGACTAAGATTTATGGTTAGTTGGCATAGAAAAGTTTCAAAAAATAAGGATTCTAAATATGATGCAATCAATCAAAGCACGTTTAAAGCTTATCAAAATCAATCAATTAAACATTCAAATATGCATTGAACTATAGAGAAATTTGATGAATATGTCCTCATAAAAGCAACTTGAATAAGATCAAATGAATCAACTACATAGATTATAAAGATCTAATTCTTGTCTAATCATACAAAATCTTTCTCATTTAAAGTTTTAGTAAAAAAATCTGCAATTTAAATTTTAGTAGAAATAAATTCAAGTATAATATTATTATTTTAAACTTGATCTCTAATAAAATTATGTCTAATTTTAGTATGCTTAGACCTAGAATACTAAATTAAATTTTAGTTAAATTAAAAGTACTTATATTATCACATCTTATTGGGATGTTATTACAAACAATAATGAAATCTTTTAGTCATTGTTTGATCCGTAAGATTTGAGCATAACAACTTTTAGTTGTAATGTATTCGGCTTTTATCATAGACAGCACTACTAAATTTTATTTCTTGCTAAACCATGAGATTAAATTAACATCTAAAAATTGACAAGTACTACTTATACTTTTTTCATCTAATTTACATCCGCAAAGTCAGCATCAGAATAACCAATCAAATTCAAAGAGGATTGCTTAGAATACCATAAAATAATATTTTGAGTGTTAATTAAATATCTAAAAATTCTTTTAATAGTTAAAACATATGATTCTTTAGGATTGGATTGATATCTTGTATACATGTATTCACTGAATATTATGTTAGGTCTACTAGCTATTAAATAAAATAGAGATCCAATCATACCTCTGTAAAGCTTAGGATCCACTACTTTACCATTTTCATCTAAGTCAAGCTTACAATTTGAGCTCATAGTACTACAAAAAATAGGAGTTTTCCTAATGCAAAATTTACCTATGCAAAATTTTACGTAGGCAAAGATGACAATTAGCTATGATAAAAAATAAACGTTAAAAAAATAGGAATAATTAGCTACACTCTAGCAAAAATATCATAAAATATAATCATCAATGTAAACTTAGTCTCGGCATTTAAACCAAAGCATCGATAATGGATGGTGTGAATTTTTTAATTTTTGGTAAAGCATTTACCAATGCTAAGTTTACGTAGGCAATAAGAACAATTGCCTATGCTTCCATCTTGCATAGGTAATTAACCTCATTGCCTATGCTAACTTAATATCGACAAATATTTTTTATTATATTTTTTATTTTTATAAAATTTTTGCCAATGCTAAATTTGCATAGGCAATAAGATAATTGCCTATGCTTCACTCTTACATAGGTAATTAAGGTTATTGCCTATACTAAATTAGCATCAATAAATTTTTTTTTATTAATTATTTTATTTTTATAAATAATTTGCTGATGCTGAATTAGCATAGGCAATAAGTCTAGTTACCTATGCTTTCATCTATCATAGGTAATAAAATCATTGCCTACACTAAATCAGCATTAATAATTTTTTTATTTTTTATTTATTTTTTTTATTTTTATAAATAATTTATTGATGCTAAATTAGCATGGGCAATTAGATCAGTTGCATATACTTTCATCTTTCATAGGTAATAATCTCATTACCTATGCTAAACTAGCATCAACAAATATTTTATATTTATTTATTTTATTTATTTTATAAATAATTTGTTGATGTAAAATTTGCATAGGCAATAACCATAATTGCCTATGCTTTTATCTTACATAGGTTTTTAAACATTACCTACACAAAGTTTACATTGGAAAATATTTTATAAAAATAAATAATTAAAAAAAATAAAAATATTGTTTTATGCTAATTTAGCATCGATAATAGGCATAATTACCTATGTAAGATAAAAACATAGGTAATTAGTATTATTGCTTATGCAAATTTTGCATCAATAAATATTTTTTAATTAATTTTTTTTTATTTTCATAAATAATTTTTTAATATTTAAATAATTTATTGATATAATTTTAAAATTTAAAACTCATCTTTATCATTCATTATCTAAATAATTATTTTAAAGTATTATCATAAATGTCTGCCTCAATCCGATTGCCCTAACTATGTTGATCAATAAAATTTAATTTTGATGACCATGAATAGTCGCATGATGATCTGATAAATAAAGACCACTAATGGATCCAAAAACTTATGATAATGATCTTGATGATATTTATAGAATACTATCAAAATTTTATCTTAATCAGATATCATTATTATGATTAATTTAGCATGGGATGATTTCAATCGTTAAATGAAAAATGAGTGATCAAAAGATCAAACGACATCCAATTATAAGATGATTTTTAGATAAATAATCTTTGCTACTATTTTGATCATTTGTATGGTGATGATCATAAAATTTAAATCACATGTATATGAGTGAACCAAAATTATATGCCTCTTGATACTCATTTTTAAGATCCTTAAGTAATTATACTCATGCTTTTGTAAGATCTACTTAACATGGATGGTTCATATATGTGCGATTTAAATTTTATGATCACTACCATATAATTGATGAAAGTAGTAGCAAAGATTATTTATCTAAAAAATTATCTTAATCAGATATTGTTTGATTTTTTGATCACTCATATTTTATTTAATGATTGAAATTATCCCATACTAAATTAACCATGATAGTGATGTCTGATTGAGGTGAGATTTTGATAGTATGCTAGAAATATCATCAAGATTATTGTTGCAAATTTTTGGATCCATCGATGATCTCTATATATCAGATCATCATATAATTATTCATGATCGTCAAAATCAAATTTTATTAATCGACATAGTTAAGGCTACTAGATCGAGACGGACTTTTATGACGATACTTTAACAATAATTATTTAAATAATAAAAGATAAAGATAGACTTTAAATCCTAAAATTATATCAATAAATTATTTAAATATCGATATATTATTTATAGAAATAAAAAATTAATTAAAAAAATATTTATCGAGTCTAATTGCCTATGTTTTTATCTTGCATAAGTAATTATGCTTATTGTCGATGCTAATTATACTTCAAAAAATATTTTATAAAAATAAAAAAAATTAATAAAAGGTAAAAATATTTTTTGACACTAAGTTAATGTCGGCAATATGAATAATTCCCTACATAAAATTAAAATATAGAAAATTATGGTTATTACTGATGAAAATTTTGCATCAATAAATATATTTTATTAATTTTTAATTTTAGTAAAATATTTTTCATTTCTAATATAGCTAGGTAAATATCTTATTTATTAAAATTAAAAAAATAAATAAAAAATATTTGCTGACATAAAATTTATGTAGGCAATAAGTCTAATTGCCTATGTTTATATCTTGCATAGGTAATTATGATAATTTTCTATGAAAAATTAGCATAAGTAAAAAATTTTATTTTTTATTATTTTTTTAATTTTAGTAAAATATTCACCAATGCTAATGTAGCATAGGTAAATATTTTTGTCGATGTTAATATTTGTATAGATAATTATGTCATTATCGACATAAATTTTGCATCGATAAATATTTGAAAATAAAATCAACCTGAACCCATCTGATCCTATCACACATTTTCATCTCCCATCCCCAATGTCCTACTTCCTCCAAACCCACTCTCACCCCCATTTCGATCCCTCTCTCCCTCCCCTTCCTTTGGCCATCATTGCTCTTATCGTTGTTTGTCACCACTGCCACCACCACCACCGTCACTATCGCCGTCGCCACCATCGCCATTGCTACCGCTATCACCACCCTCGCTATCACCACCATGCCACTGCCCTAAAAAGATAAACCCTTTTTTTTGGCTCTATGGGGAAGGGAGGAGCAGGGGGTGGGAGGGGGGATTTGGGTGCCTGGGCAAGGAGGAGGAAGGAGATGGAAGGGAGGTGTTTGGTGGGGTGGGTCGGGGATGGGGGCGGTGGTGACAGGCGCAAATCTGTAGGGTGGGGCGGAGGGGCGTCGTAGGTCAAGGGTGGAGGGCACGATCGGAGCGAGCCTGAATTCGGGCATTTTGGAGTGACCAGGGCTCGAGGGAGGGAGGAGGGGCACTGTGAAGGCGAGGTTGTGTTCTTGCAGATGGCCGCTGGGGCCCCGAGAGGAGGGGAGGGGGGCTAATTGCATGGAGGCCGAGGGTGGACCACCGAGACTCAAGGGGATAAGGGATGGCCACCAAGGTCGAGGGTGGAGCAGTTGGGGTTGGGAGGGTTGTGGCATGCAGGTGAAGGAAAAGGATGAAAAAAGATTAAAAACTATTTTTAAAAAATTATCTTTTAAAAATTAATAATTTATTAATAAAAATAATAAGATAATAATAAGTATTAAAAATAATAAATAACATAAAATATTTAACAATATTTAAAAATAAATTATATTTTGTATGAAAATAATTATATTTTTAAAATGATGATAAATATTATTTTTTAAAAAATAATTTTGAATGGGATGATGGGGGCACTGACAAGAGGGGCCGGCCCACAAGCTGAGTGGGCTGGGTTGGCCTGACCCATGGGCCAAATGGACTAACCCATGGGGCCTAGCCCATTTTTAGGGCCAAATGGATGCCACAAGAGGTGAAAGGAGACCCTTTAATGGGTTTTGGATTTTGGGTTTCAACCTAAAATCTAAATTTGATTTGCTTCATTAGGTTATGTGGCACTTTTGCATTTTTGGCCCTATAGATTATAATATTTGATCTCAATCCTCAATTATTTAAGTTTAGTCCCTATTTTTGAATTTATTGCATAAATTTTTTTGTATTACTATTTAGTCCATGCTGATGTTTATAATTTAATATGAGAAACATCTATATTTTAGAGGAAACTCTACCAAAATATAGAGTTATTTTGTTTTGATAAATTAGGAATCTGCCCCTAAATGTATGTTCCAAGATGGTAGCTAAATTGCATTGAGCCATAGATTTTCTTTCAAGAGATAATTTCGATCAAGATCGACTCTTGGATGCCTCATTTTTTAGTATTTTAGAAAAACTTTAATTTTATTATTATTATTAGTCAATATTTTATTTCATTATGTAGTATTCAGTAGTTATCTCTCCTCTGCTCTCTGGGTATATTTTGGATAATGTGCATAAGCACCGTATTCACATCGCATACTTGAAGAACCATGAGAAGATGCAGCCAAAATTTTTATAATAATGAAATAAAATATTAACTAAATATTGCTAAAAGGGATAGAGCCACACCTGTTAGAAATGGATAGGATCATACATTTTTAAAACCTTACTAACAACACATACTTTAATGATGAATATTTCTCATGGATAGATAAAAATTATCGACAAGAGTTGGATGAATGCTTGCTCTATCATCTTATTGAAATACTGACAAGGTGTTAGAAATTTTATAAAATTTGCACAAGAAAGAGTTGATGATCCCAATAGAATCAAATGTCCTTATTGGAGATGTCATAACAACTACTTCTAGCTTATAGATACAACATTGGAGCACTTACTGAATTGGGGTATGGATTCAAAGTATGCTATTTGGGATTTGCATGGAGAATATAGACCTACTAATATAAGAGACCAACATGCAGGTCAATAACCTGAATCACTTGGCATTAATGAGATGTTAGATGATTTATATGAAGGGGTACATTTTGACAACTCTCCTAATAGTACGGATAATATAAATGATAGACATTTTAAAAAACTCATGAAATATGCCAAGGAGCCATCGTATCCAAATTATAAAAAGTTCTTGATGCTTGAGTACTTGATAAAGCTTCTCCACAGTAAAACCATGTTTCTTTGGAGTCAAAAGTTCTTTGACTTTATATTGAACTTAATCAAGGAGGTATTACCAGATAGTAAAAAACTTCTAAAATTATATTCAGAGGTAAAAAAAATATATGCATGCACTTGGACTTAGTTATACACTGATACATGCATGCAAGAATTATTATGCATTGTTTTACAAAGAGCATCAATATTTGGATTGTTAACCAGAATGTGGTGAGTCAAGATATGCTGAAGATTCTAAAAGAGGTAAAAAGAGGCCTCATAAGATTTTGAGATACTTTCTATTAACACTAAGACTTCAAAGATCTTATCAATCATCGATGACCACTGAGGCGATGAGATGGCATCATGAGATGATTAGAATTTCTGAGGATAACATCATTAGTCATCCAACAAACTCTATAGTTTATAGAAAATTTGACAAAAACTATCTTGATTTTTCTAGTGACCCACACAACATTCATCTTGGCCTAGTGTTTGATGGTTTCAATCCATTCAGAACCATGAGCATTGCTTATACTATGTGGCCAATTATGCCAATGTCATATAATATTGCACCATGGGAATACATGAAAGAGCCATTTATATTTTTATCATTGCTTATTTTTGGACCTATAACTTCTGGTAATGAGATAAATGTTTATTTGTGACCCTTAATCGATGAATTAAGAGAACTTTAAAAGATTAGTGTTGTAAGATATAATTTAGTTAGTAAAAAAAAATTTGATTGCATGCGATGATAATGTGGATAATTAATATTTTTCTGGCATATGTCAACCTATCTAGATGAAGCACGAAAAGATATTTGGCATGTCCAATTTGTAATGGTGATAGTTGCTCCGCTAGACTGAAGCATGGAAGAAAAATTGCCTATATGTGTCATCACAGGTTTTTACAATCTAGTTATTCTTGGAGAACCTTTCAAAATTGATGCATCAATGAAAAGTCAAAGATGCATGGGCTATCTTGTGTGATGAGCAGAGATAATATAGTGGCATAACTAGAAGCCATTGGCAATATCAAATTTAGTAAAGTTTCTGGGAGTTGCAAGCAAAAGTAAAATGAATCAGAGTTAAACTGGATGAAGTGAAGCATATTTTCTGAATTATCTTATTGGGAACATCTCCTACATCATCATAATTTGGATGTCATATACATTAAGAAGAATATTTATGATAATATTATTGGGACACTTCTTAACATCAAGAAAAAAAATAAAGGATAATCCGAATTCTCGACTAGACCTAGAAAGAATGGGGCTATGGCATGAGTAGTAATTGGTGCCCCATGATAGTGGAAATTTTTTCTACAAACTACAAGTTATACGTTGCATGGAGATGAGAAAAGAAGTTTTTATGATTGGTTAAAAATCATAAAATTTTTTGATGATTTTGCCTCCAACATTTCAAGTCATGGAAACTTGAAAGATAACAACATCTCGAGTACAAAGAGTCATGACTCTCATGTTATGTCGCAGCGTCTTATACCTATTGCGATGCATGGCTTCTCCAAATTGATATACTTAAGAAGCAGACATTGTCCTATTCCTGTGTAAGCTCAAAAAAATTTTTCCACCATCATTTTTTGACATTATGGTATACTTGGTGGTTCACATTCTAAAGGAGGCTTTACTTGCCAAGCTAGTTTTGTACCGATGGATGTATCCTATCAAGTGGTAATAATATTATAAAAAACTAATTTCTTTACTTAATTTACAACCATTATAATTCTAATTACATGTATTTTATATTTATTTTTATCATTTTATATGTGCAAATTCTTGTATAAGTTGAAATAATAGATGCGAAATAAGGTACATCCAAAAGGATCAATTATAGAAGCATATATTTCCACAAAGTATCTTACATTTTGTTTGATGTACCTCAATGATGTAGAAACATGATTCAATCATGAAAAGCACAATATAGATAGGGAGTGGACCGATATTGAGTCTACATTATCTATTTTCAAGGTTAATATTCATCCCATTAGTAGAAGAAAGTAAAAACATATGGACATAGAAGAGTTCGAGCTGGCATATTTCAATGTACAAAATAATTGCAAAAAAATCTATCATTTTATGGAGTAAGTATATTTACATAATCAACATTATATACTTTTCATCAGGTAAAATAAATAATAAGTGTGTATTTATTGTAGAGAGCATAGAGACATATTATTACAACAAAATAATAGACATATTAAGAGATGACATCCAAGAGAGTTCGCAACTTGGTTCAGAAAATGTGTAAGTACTATAGCAATTTTATTCAACTTTTTATTACATGTAATATACATAGAAGATGATTTATCGTAACTTATATGTATGTTATTATAGATGATGTTAATATATGATACTGAAGAAGATGGTGCAACTAAGGAACTATATAATTTGGCATGCCACCTCGATCCTAGAATTTCATGTTATAGCTCATGTATTGTTGGTGGGATGAGATTTTACACAAGAAAGATTGATATACAATGGTGGACCCAAAATAGTGAAATTTTGACATTGGAAACCGATGGAGATAATGAGATTGAATATTATAGTATCCTAACGGACATTATACAATTAAGATATAGGTCAAAATGATTTATTTATCTATTTAAATGTCAATGGTGGGATATCAGCAATAATAGGATGGGTATTCATAAAGATGCATACTTCATAAGTGTTAACTTTATGGGAACATGGTACCAATCCAATCTTTTCATACTCATTGGTTGGGCAAAGCAGGTAATATACCTAAAAGATATGAGATATAAGGATGAATGGCATGTTGTACAATGAATTGCACCAAGAGCTGTTTATGACATACATATTCATTTTAAGATAGAAATAGATGAGGATTTCTTTCAGGAAGAATAGAATATAGATGACTTGGGACATTGCAGTGCCAACACTAGAAGCATATCTCCTCTGATTAGGGATGACGTACAATTCGATAATGTTAATGTTAGTGAATTAAATCTGAACGTGTTAGAGAATTATGATGATAGTGATGACAACTTCATAAATAATGATGAGGAAGATTATACAATGATGGATTATGATGATGAAGATGTTGATAATCCTCTTAATGAAGATACAGACATTGAATAATGATATGTAATTTTTTAGAAAAAACTCATATATCTTATATTTTATATATCATTTAGTATTGATGTAATTTTTATCAATATTATATTATCTCTAATATGTTGTTTGATATAGGTATGCCACCAGAAGGACGATTCTAGAGGGGGGCCCATACGAAGATGTCGGTGCATCTTCATCTCAGCAGCAGTCTCCTGATCAGACAATCACATCATCTCCTACTATGATAAGTTGATTTTATATATTATAGTTTTTTATATTTAATTTAATTTAGTTTTGTATCATGTCTAAATAATTGATTTTAAGCTATGCCACCAGGAGGATAATCTGATAGGGGGATTGATATGGAGATATTGGTATCTCTTCATCTTAGTAACTATCTACCGAGGTAGGCACATTATCTCCTACCATGATAGATTGATTTTACATGTTATAATTTTTTATATTTAATTTATTTTAAATTTTTATCATGTATAAATAACTAATTTTAAGCTTTTATTTTGCTATAGCTGCTGATACTGTGATTAGATGGGCTCTTGGAGCTGCCAGAAATAAGAAGTTGGAGAAGTGAAGGAGGGCACATCTTAAGGAGAGGACGAAGATTGTCATCCCATCAAGATATATCATGCCATTTGAGATCGTACACTCCCTTGATGCTGTTAGGCTGGCATAGAGTTATGGGCCATAGCAATAGATCCTCCTCAACTATTTATAGGCAACTAAATATAAATTATATTATATTTTTTAAATATAAATCATTCTATTTATTTATATTTATTTGATAATTACTTAACTTTTATTTTTTTTAGATCTCATATATTGTACATTATTTATGCAGCACGACTTTGGTATTAAGAAGATTGATACCCAGCGCGTGTGGGAGGCTATCCTGAGGCATATGGGGAGGTTGCTTAGGGGGTTCAAATGTGAGCTTCATAGCCACTGGAAGGAGGTCTTCCATGCACATGGGATGGCGGCAACACGTGAGACATTGTATGGGAGTATTTCATGCCCCGACTGAGATCTCCTCTGCACCAAATATGAGGATCCTGCATACTGGGTATAACTATTATATATAATAAAAATATGAATTATTGAATTGATGTGGTATTATAATATGTTCACTAATATCCTGAATGCATTTGCTTATTAGGCCTTTTGCGAAAAGACCTCACAGAGCCGGTCGAAGCTCATGGATGCATTGTGGCGGATCGAAGCCATTTGTGCAGTATTAGTATGAGTTGGTAAGTACACATACATACATCTCTAATAATATTTTAGAATATGTCTGTTTCTATGTACTTATATTCATAAATTTTAGAGAAACATTGAGACAGGATAGCTGTCTAGGCATATTGACATCTACCAGAAGACCCATCACCAGGTGACAAGGGAGTGGCTTCATGGGACTAGCTAGGAAGAGGCATGTGAGTATTAATTGATTATGTTTTATGTTTCAATTTTATTTTGAAGTTTAAACATTTGATTACATTTATTTTTTTCTTTAATTAGAAGTAGATGATAGAGATACAATCCCAGTCCACTGCTGAGGGCTCCACTCCATCCACAGATGATGATATCTATGATGAGGTGCTTGGTAGGAGATCCACCATATTACAGAGTTGGGATATGCAATTGTGGCCCCTAGCTTCTTTAGAGCAGCACATGTTTCTTGTGATGCTCATCTGCATAAGGTGAAGAGGAGACATGCTAAAATTGAGAGGAGACATGAGGAGGAGATAGCGGACCCATGGCAGGCCAATGCTGAGCTTTTATCCTAGCTTACAGCATTTGGGGCAAAGCTCGATGAGTTATGTCATCGTATGCCTCCCCCAACGACTTTCAACGTTCCTACTAATGCATATGATCATGACTTTGTCGATGATGATGATGGATGTCCTCCTATGATTGGTATTATTTTATATTATTTTTAATTAATATATTTTTATCATTTAGTAAATAATTAGTTTGCTAACTTAATTTTTTAATCTATTGCGGGTTTAAGATATGTGGCTTAGCATATGGAGTTTTATTTTGTTTGGATGTATATACTTTTATATGATATTTTGTATGGTTGTATATATACTTATTTTGTATATATGGTTGTATATATGACATTTTATATGGTTGTTTTATATGGATGTTTTAAAGTGAAATGAATTTGATTCTAGCATATGTTTGAATAAAGAAGATAGTGTATATATTATATGTTTATTTGTCTATAGGTTTATAAGAAAAATTCTAAAAAATTGGCACCAAAGCAATTATTTTTTTTTTGGTTAAAGACAATTAGCAACGTAAGATAAGCATACGTAAATACCTTTAACAATGCTAATTAGCATCGACATATTCAAAGTAGCATTACCAAAGGATGTGCCAGGATGCTCGGTGTGCCACCATTAGTGATACTATGACAATTACCGATATAAATTTACATTGCTAAAGATATTTACCTATGCTTCTCCTGCATCAAAAAAATTAGCAATGCAATTTAAGCATAGGCAAGGCCCTTTTGCCCCACCTTTTGGTACACCATTTGATGATGCTATCAGACATTTAGCAACATTACTATAGCATCGCCAATAATGTTTACCAACATTAATTAAGCATCGCCAAATTTTTTTTTATGATGCTTAATTAACATCACTAATTGGACTTTTTGCGATGCTTAATAAGCATAGGTAAACCAAAATTTTTACGACATAATATTTATGTCAGTAAAGTTATTTTTACTGATGCTTTATAAGCATAGATAAATTAACTATTTTTTATACTAATTTTACATCACTAAAAACTTTTTTACCAACATTTTCTTAGGCGTAGGTAAATATAATCAACGATGCTTAGTTTTTCATTGGCATAACTACCTTTTTTTTATGAAAAAAATAAACGTCGGTAAATGGAATCAATAACCTCACTTTTGCCGATGTATTTTTGCCAATGTGTTTTACATTAGTAAAAACCTTTTGCAATGCTTTTTAAGAATTTAGCTATGCTTTTATTGTATAGCTAATTGTCTTATTTCTTGTAGTGGTATAGAGATGCCAATGCCTTTGGCATTCTCCACACCAAATTAACTTTTTTAGAATTTTCTTTGTATATTTACTTTAGTTAATAAAGATTTTCTTATTTGATAGTCCAAGGAAGAATGTTAATTCCCCCATCATGGTCATTTTGAAGTCTCCCTATATTAACTTCGTAAATTCTTCACACAAACTTCCATTGGTAGCATCAAATATAATATCATCAACATAAATCTAAATAGTTAAAGAACCATTTAATTTTCTTTTAATAAACAAAGTAGTATTAATATTTTCTCTTTTAAATTTTTTTTAAGCAAAAATTTACTTAATCTTTTATATCAGGCATGAGAAGCTTGTTTCAAACCATATAAAACCTTGATTAATTTAAAAATATGATTTAGAAATTCATAATTTTTAAAATTTAAAGATTATTTAACATAAACTTTCTTCACAATGTATTCATTTAAAAATGCATTCTTAACATCCATTTGAAAGAGTTTGAAATTTATAAAATAAGCAAAAGCCAAAAGTAATCTAGTAGCTTCAAGTCTAGCAACTATACAAAGATTTCATCAAAATCAATTTCTTCTTGATTATAATTTTGTGCAACCAGTCTAGCCTTATTTCTAATTATATTATCTTGTTCATCTAGTTATTTCTAAAAATCTATTTTGTACCAATAACAAGATTATTTTTAGATCTTTGAAATAGGTTCCAAATATTATTTCTTTCAAACTAATTTAGTATTTCTTACATAGTAATTATCCAATTTGCATCTTTTCAGCTTCAAAACAGTTTTAGATTCAATTTGAGATACAAATGCAAAATGGTTTAATACTTCTCTAATTGAAGCTTTAGTTCTAATGCCTTGAGATGATCACCTATAATGAGTTCTTTAGGGTGACTATGAGCATATCTCCATTTGATAAACCAAGTGTACCTTGATGAGTAGAAGTTGGTAATTCATGAGATTCTTCATTTTCTTCTTTTTGCTCTTGCTCCTTTTCTTCTTGTCCTTGAGAAGGAGTCTCATCTAAAGATATTTCTTTCTTCCCCTTTTCAAGAGAACCTGCATCATCATTTAGATCCACTTATCTTGATTTAAAAATGTCAGTTTCATCAAAAATAATATGAATGGATTGTTCTACTATAAGTATTCTTCTATTAAAGACTCTATATGTTTTACTAAGGGAGGAATAGCCAAGAAAAATATTTTCATCAGATTTTGAATCAAACTTTTCTAATTTATCATTGACATTATTCAAAATAAAATATCGACAACCAAAAATTTTAAAGTAAGAAATATTTGGCTTCCTTCCTTTATAAAGCTCATAAGGGGTTTCTTTAAAATAGATCTAATTAATACACAATTTAGCACATAGCATGCAGTGTTTATCACATTCATCCAAAAATATTTTGGTAGGTTGCTTTTATAAAGCATGGTCTGTGCCATCTCTTACAAAGTTTTATTCTTTCTTTCTACTACCCTATTTTACTGAAGTATCTTAAAGCTTGAAAAGGTGTGATCAATACCATTTTAAAAATAGAATTTAGCAAAAGCTTGATTTTCTAATTTAGTATTATGATCACTTCTAATTTTCAAAATATTACAATCTTTTTCACTTATGATTTTCTTAAACAATTTAAAAAATGCTTCAAAAGCTTTATCTTTGTGTGTAAGAAACAAAACTTAAATAAATCGAGAAAAATCATCAATGATAATAAAATCAAATTGTTTGCCACCAAGACTAGTAGTCTTGATAGGCCCAAATAAATCTATGTGCAATAATTCTAATGGCCTAGTAGTTGAAATAATATTTTTTTTGTTTAAATAAAGATCTTGTTTGTTTATGCACCTAGCATGCATTATAAATCTTGTTCTTTTCAAAATTAATTTTTGGTAAATATTTAACTAAATCTTTTCTAATCAATTTAGCAATAGTATCCATTCTTGCATGACCTAATCTACTATGCCAAATCCAACCAGCTTCATTGATTTTGGCATTCATAAATGTTGTGACATGTTTTTAGGATGGAGATCCTTCTACTAGCAATCAATTGATGAAACTCGCTAGAAGAGGAAGGAAACATATTGGAGAAGAAGAAGTGTTGCTATTGGAAATTGTTGGTGCTTAGAAGACTTCGAATGCCCCCAATCTTTTCTCCTTGCTTTTAGAACTGAAATGCCTCTTTCTAGATCTCTGATGAACACTTGGAACCAGCAACCAATGACCAAAAGAAAAGGGGCTGGCGGCAATAAGGATGGGCAGCCAATAAAGGCTAGGCGGCAAGGTTTTTCTAGTAGGACTAGGAAACCTAGGGCAGCAAGGATATGGCTTCTTCCTAAATTCTTTGGGCAGCAACAAAGGTTTCACAACCCTAGAGGGTGGCAACCAGAGAGGGAGAGAGAGAGGAAGGGAGAGAATATTAGGAAGAAAATGATTTTCTATTTCTTTGGTACAATACCAAATCCTAAATATAATAAGTATTTATACAAGGTCAATGTGATCCAATCATAAAACTCCCTTAGCCAACTTGATGTAAGATTGACTTAACCCAAACTCATGTACACTCATGATTTGATCAAATCTCACCTACCTAGGACTCAAACTAAACCCATAAGTTAGCTCCTTGAGGCTCAAGTCCTTTGAACCTCAAGACTCAAAAGGCTGACAGCCTTTCGCCCTAGGGCCCAAACTAGCCCTAGAAACCCCATGACCACCTCATGGACTTTCGACCTTGGCTTTAGCCTTGGTCCCCTAAGACTTAGGAGCACCACATAAGGCCCAACAATCTCCATCTTGGTGCCCCAAGGCCTCAACCAACTTCATCCTGTCCATCAAGTACATCAGTGTCACATTTTTGAAAACTGTCTCGTGGAAGTACCTTCATCAATGCATCTACTGGATTCTCCTTGGTGTGGACCTTCACTAGTTCACTAGCTCTAACTCAACTTTTTCCACAAGCTCTCTAATCCGATGGTATCTAATGTCGATGTGCTTCATCCTCACATGGTAGACAGAGTTCCATATAAGTAACAATGTACTCTGACTATCATAGTGCACCTTAAAGGCCTCCTATGTGAGGCCCATCTCCAACATCAAGCCCTTCAGCCATAGGGCCTCCTTCACTACCTCCGTGATGCCAATGTACTGCACCTCAGTGGTGAATAAGGCTGTGATGGGCTGCAAACATGATCTTCATGAAATGAACCTCCAAACATGCTAAACATAAAATCTATCGTCGACCACCAAGTGTCTACATCTCCACCGAAACCCACATCCATGAACCCTTTTATCAGCCCCCAAGCCTCCTTGGATGTGTTGGAGAGTTCCTCAACACCTCCTCACTATCCATAGCAATGCCAACTCCAATAATACCCACCAAGTACCTGAAGATCCCTTTCAGTGCTCGCCAGTGCTCCCTGCTAGGCTATGCCATAATCCAGTTGACCTGGCTCACTACGTGAGCAATATTTGGACATCATGGTGTACATAACGCTTCCCACACCATAGGCATAAGGCACTCTCTCCATCTCCTGAGCCTCAACCTTAGTCTATGGTGATGATAAGAGTGCGATGTTGTCGTTAAGACACTATGTTTATTAGTTTAATCCAACTTCTTAAAATAATTAAAAATAGATAGAAAATAGTAAGTTGGGTCGAATCCACAGGGAAGAAAGTGCTTTGATTTGAAATCTTTGATTTTTGAAAGAAAAAATAATTTAAAAATAAAATTTGAAGTCAAAAATTAGAACTTAAAATTGCAAAGCCAAAATTAAATTACGCAAAAAAGTAAACTTGGTACTAAGATCTACTAGTTAGATCTTAACATCTACTTGCATAAAAATAAAGAGCAATTAAAAGTAAAAAGCAGGAATTAAAATTTTAATTAAAAGTAAAAAGCATGAATTTAAACTGCATAAAAGAATTTGCATTAATTTAAAAGTTCATATTTAAATACATAAAATTTAAAAAGAAAAAAAAATTAAAAATTAAAATAGGCTGATCTCTGATCTTGGATCGACATTGGCAGAAAGATAGTGTAGAAGTCCAACTCTTCCTCTCGGCACTAGTTGCCTCAAAGCAGCCATTAACCAAAGCTGGGCTCTATCCTGTACCAAAACTTCACCTTAAGCAAAGACACTGAACTCTAGAGGCCTGGAGTCCTTTAAATAGGTGTTGGAGGACTAGAGATTTTGTTATCAAGCAATATGGGACTAAAGAGGAGTATAGATCTATGTTTGTTGAAGAAAATAGCAAAAAATCATTGGATCAAAGGTCTTGTGAAGTCTCTGCATGTTCTGGCCATCAGATGGTGATCTAAGACTTCAAAAAATATCAAAAATGGAATTTTATCAGCCCAAATCGAGTCAAAAAATATTCTGACTGTTGATCGCACATTGATGAAGGAAATTAGGCTGTTGATCACATGCCTAGGTATCCTGATCACCATCGAGAGCTCTTTCAGTCGTTGGATCATTGCTTGGAGCATGCACGACCATCGGATCGAAGTTCTGGTGCTGATGGCATTCGAATCAGAGTAGGAAAACGTCCCCACCATCTGATCTTGACCAACAACAACCACAGTCGCATGATCGTGCACTTACTATTTTTATGGACCATATAGATCGGCTGCACCATACAACATAACCAATCAGTGCCTGTCTTTGCCACTTGAAATGATGAAAATACCCCATGAGCCATGATAGATTTTTTATAAACCCCTTAAGGGTCTAGGTCCACCACGTGGCAGCATGTGATTCATTGTCTTCTGCTGAGCTGGCGGTCCATGCCTGGATCATGGACCGACTGATCAACTTCTACGGTTGAGTCAGCTTTGATGGCTTGGCTTGGTTTGGTGGCTTAACTTATGAAGTTGGCTGAGCCATTTTTTTATTTTAATTTTTTTCTTTAAAAATTCATATCTAGTCCATTTTAGCTCCGATTTATTTCAAACTTATTTTATTACAACCAAAAAATTGAGCTCTTTCCATTGATAATAATATTTTATTTTTTTATTTTTATTATTTTTTAATTATTTTTAATTAATAAAAATATTAATTTCTTAAAAATATATATTGATTATTAATTTTTAAAAATAAATATAAATTAATTAATAAATTAATATTTTTATTGATAATTTTATGGTACTTATCACACATCCTAACTTAAGCTTTGCTCGTCCTTGAGTAAATAAAGAATTTAGTTTTAAATACCTATTAACTTTAGAGTTTTGAATTTTATCTAAGTAGTTTCCAACATGGCCATTGATATTCAATAAAGCATAAGTGAGATATATCATTGGGGTATTAATATTTATCAATATAAAAATTAAGTAAAGAACATCAAATTTTTTTGAATTTTTTTTAAATTATCCTATCTTTATCTTTGAATTGTCTAAACTTTCATATAAGCAAGTGTATTACTACTTTCGCCCTTCATTTATTGATTTTTATTTTTACATTGCCCATTTTTTGATATGAATATCATTGCTTACTTAGGCAATGGGATCCGATTATTTGGTGAGAAATCTTTTTTTTTTTTTTGACATTGTACCACTATTTTATGTCATAACCCCTTAAGCTTTCAATTTGATCCATGTAGCAAGTCTTAGGCCAATGACTCTCAAACCAATTGGCTTTTGGACATTAGGTATAGAATACCCCTCAGGCTTACTAGCTTAAATCAAACAAGCTACGAGTTAAGTCTAGCTTTACAATGAGCTTCTTCATCCTTTCCATCTTTAACGTGAAACTCAATGCTTGCTTAGGTAAAGAGGCCCGATTACTCAGTGAGAAGTACTTGAAAACTATTTTATTTAAATTTTTTATATGAAAAAATGTATAGTTATCCTACACAAGCTTATAAAAAGTAGACTTTTCTTTGGTGCTAGTAGAAAAAATTAAAAATACTCAAAGAAAAAACTTTTTATGTTCTAGATTTAACTCTTTATTGCATTTTGTTAATACTTGATCCCTCAATATCTCATAAATTCTCTAATCTATGCATCAATTTTTTTAAAAAAATACTTAGTTCAACTCGATTCTTAAGCATAGTCGAGTGTCTAAATACTAAATACTAATTTTTTTCGAGAACTTAAAAATTTTAAAATTTTTTTATTCTCTCCTCCCAAATTTAATTGACATTATCCTCAATGGAGAAGGAAAAATGAAGGGTGTAATAAGGAATAGAAATGAATACAATATATTTGGTCCAGCATGTCCCTTTAAAAATTTAAGCTCTCCCTCCAACTTTATTCATGATGACCTAAAAAGAAAATAAACTATAAAAAAAATGGATGTAAGAAAACTAAATATTGGGTTGCCTCCCAACAAGCGCTAAGTTTATCATCTTCAGTTAGACACATGGCAGCTTACTATCCTATATCAAATACTGGATTGACAAATTCCAATGGTTTTGGATTACCAATCTCAGAAAGATAGTTTATGATCCCTTGATTAATATATACATTGTTAAATTTGGGAACATATTTTATAACCCCATTCTCAGTCCCTTGTTTTTTAAGAATTTCTCCCGTTTATTCTTCTAAAATACTGATGAATGGATTTTTTGAGTTAGGAGTTAAATTTAATGTAATGGGTGTTGGAAGGGTGACTAAAGGCAAGTTTAATTTTGAAGGTAAATTAATATGATCTTGTTTAAATAATTCTATTTGCTTTGAAAGAATCAGATCTAGAATTTTAGGATTAGATCTTAAAATATTTTCAAGATCAGGCAGTGGAAGATTAAAATCAATCAAAATTAATCTAAAATATTTTAAATCTAAGATCTTATTATATGATTATTGCATGATATTTAAATCAAAAATTAAAAATTAAATAAGAAAGAAAAGGTTGATCATATCAACATAGATTTATACTACATCTAATGCAGTTATAAAATAATAGATCAGATCTGTTATCTGAGCAAGTTAGATATTCTAACTTGCTAATCTAGACTTGAGGATGAAGTCATGAGCTGTACACACGTCCGACCTCTAGGAGTCGTCTACACAAGCCCACAAACATGATCAGAGATTCTAATGTAGGAAATCAGCACAGTATGCTAGCACTATGCTGATCTCTCTTCGACGATCGATCCAATGCTATCTTCTTTGAAACATAGGAATTCTAAAATATCAGAAGGAAAAGAAGAAGATTTGTGATACTGAGACATCTCTCAAAAGCTCATAAAAAGGGAGGAAGAGGTCTGAAACAAAAACCCTAGAAGAAGACCCTCTTCTTCTTCTTTGTTCTTTTTCTGGACACCCTAAATTTTGTTTTTAATATCTCCATGACCTAGATTAATCTTTTTCTTATTTTTCTACACCAAAGAGATATCTCAAATGTCTACAATCCATAAAAATTTTAGCCAAAAATTCCTTTTAAATAATGAGATATGCAGAGTCTAAGATTAATCAAAAACCTAGATAGGAAAGTCATCAAATGGCAGGTTGTTGGGGCGCCCAACTCTTGGGCGCCCCCACCTTACTTTTCTGCTGTGGACCAGTAAGGGAGGGTGCAACAAATGCTAAACATTGCCATGAGAGAGAGAGAGAGAGAGAGAAAATAGGGAGGTGGCGGCATGAAAGGAAGTAAGTGTTTTGGTTTGACTAGGATTCTATCTCATAGAATCCTAAAGCAAAACCAACCTCCTCTTTTGACTTGGTCATCAAACAAATTTCCATATGAGAAAAAGGAAGAGAGAAGGGAGGTGTGAGATTGCTTGGAGTGTGTAGATTCTTCACATAAAAGAGAAGAAAGAAGGGGTGGGGCGTGAGGAATTAGGTGGCGCAAGGATAGAGAGTCCGAGTCATACTAGGACTCCTATTTTGACCTGGTCAAACAAAATCTTTTAAATAAATAAAAATAAAAGTAAACCAACCTAATTAAATAAGATCCTAATCTATTTAAAGAATTAATTAAATTAGATTCAATTAGATTTAATTTTTATTTAATTTTCTAATCTAATTAAAAAATTAGGTTGATCCGAGTCCTAGTTAGACTAGGACTAGTTCTTCCTTGCACTTGGCTTATCCAATAAGCTAATTAGACTTGATCCAATCAAGTCCAAATCAAATATAATTAAACTATATTTAATTAGACTTAATCTCAACCTACTGGCTTAATCAAATTAAGCCAATTAGCAATCAAATTGCTAATCGATCCTCCTGCAACACTTGCGCTAGGTCAAACATCAACCGTATTGATCGTTAAACCTTAAAACAATTCTAAATCGCTTATCAACCATTTGATCAGAACATGAACTCTAATGTATGTGACCTCATAGGTCAAACCTAAGTTAGTAGTTAGAAATAAATTTCTGTACTAATCGTGACTTTCTAGCAATGATATCCGACGGTCGAGTAGGTCGAAGGTGTAGAACACCATCCTTAGAACCCATGTAGATATAGTTTTTATATAATTGATCCCCTTGACTATAATGCTCGTAGGATACCTCAGAGTTCAATTATCAACTTTGATCAGGTTGTCCACATTGTACTTTAAAATATCAAATCCATCTGATGGATTATCCTGACCAAGATTTTGCTATATTGAAATATAGTGATACATTCTTCTCCAACTCTTGGAGTGGTCAATTCCATCTTGATCTCACTCTGACTTCACAAGTACTTGACTGTGCACAAAAGCCTTTCGTTGCTGAATTAGAAATTTAGTTAGTCCGATATCAAAGCACAGTGAGTTGTTTGCAAGTCACTGAGGTGATCTCAGGTCTAAGGAATACTTATACCTATATCCTATCAGAGACATTCTCGACAGCAGAATACTCTGGAGTTGATCACGTTCAATGACGATGTACCCATACATCTCATCTGTATGCCATACCAGTGTCTCCACACTCCTTGGTTAAGAGGACAACCAACCTATATGGCATTTAGCAACCTATGCTCGATAGATACTATCGTCCTAATTAACAGCCTATCAATTGGTCATGAACAAATTTAAGGACTAATTGATAAATCATCTCTTTATCGAAATTAAATAGTCCTAAGGACTTCATCACAATAATGGAGTTCATTAGAAGATGTAAATTTATGATGATAAGATGCCAAAATAATTTTATTAATTAATAAATTAATTATAATATCTCAACCGTCAACATACTGACGATTGGCTTTTGGACATAATTTCCAACAACTACCACTTGTCCTAAAGCCATTCGGTATAGTATCTAATACCCATCTTCAACTTATGGTTGTTGAACTCCTTGATTGCTAGGGCTTTAGTGAAGGGATCGGCTAGGTTCTTCTTTCCATCAATCTTTTGAAGGTCGACGTTATCACGATCCATGATCTCATGAACCAAATGGAAGCGGCACAAAATATGCTTTGTCCGCTGGTGTCCCTTGGGTTTCTTTGCTTGAGCTATGGTGCCAGTGCTGTCACAGTAGAGTAGGATTGGACCATTAATGGAGGGTGCTACTCTGAGCTCGGTAATGAACTTCCTCAGCCACACAGCTTTCTTTGCTGCATCTGATACTGTCATATACTCTGCTTTGCAAATAGAGTCAGCTACTATATGCTGCTTGAAACTTTTTCAGTAGATGGCTCCACCATTTAGAATAAAGATATACACCAATATACTTTTACTATCATCATGGTCAGATTAAAAGCTGGAGTCTGTAAACCCCATAAGTTTCATATCTGACTCACCATAAACTAACCATTAGTCCTTAGTATTTCTCAAATACTTAAGGATGGTTTTAACCACCTTCCAGTGATTTTCTCTAGGGTCAAACTCGTATCTACTCACTACTCCTAGTGAGTATGCCACGTCTAGTCTCATACATATCATTGCATACATAATAGACCCCACTACCAAAGCATATGGGATTCTACTCATACGTTCTCTCTCTTCAGGAGTTGTCGGATAATCCTTCTTAGAGAGAGAAATTTCTTGGCCTATCGGTAGATAGCCCTTTTTGGAATTCTCCATGCTAAACCTCTTTAGCACAGTTTCTATGTACGTGGACTGAGATATACCAAGCATCCTTTTAGATCTATCCCTATAGATCTTCATCCCTAGGATGTAAGATGCTTCACCCAAGTTCTTCATGGAGAACTGTGATGACAACCAGACATTTGAAGAAAAAATCATGTTTTCTGAGTCAGATTCATTCAGATATGATATGACCAAGAAGAATATTTCAAAAAATTTTTCTCTTAGATCTAAATCAGATCTAATACTTTTTCAGATCTGATTAGATGGATCTAATAAATAAAATAAAAACAAATTAAATTAGATTTAATTTGTATCTTGTTGTTGGGTAATCCTATTATTCTGTGATGATTCTGTTGATTGCCTGAGGTTCTAGATGCAGCCATGTAATTGCTTGGCCTCTATCGGTATCCACTCGGATAGGATCTGAAGATCTCCTTCTTCTTAATCTATCCTCCAAAGATCAAATCTGGATCTGATCTTGAAGGTCTTCAAAATAATTTTGAAGATCTGGTGTTGTCTCTTGCAGCAGTGCTGCCTTCTTCCTTTCTTATCGCCTTTCTCTTGCCTGGATCACACCAAACTGAAGCCTAAGGCCTCTTGGACATGGAGAGGAGAGAGAAGATTAGAGGTAGACATGAAGAAGAGGGGAGAGGGGCTATGTGGCATGGGCAAAGGAATAACTCTTTTTAAACCTAAGCGCAGATAGGATTTATATAGATCCTGCTGCACCATGCAGTACCACATCATCCCGGCGAATTATGTCGATTCATACAATCAGATCTAAATCTGATTGGTGTGATGACTTCACCTAATCCAATCAGATGAGAGCCCCTCTCAAATATCCTGGGTGGTGCCAAGACTGGTCAAAGTAGAGTCTTAGCTGCCACCTAAGTTTATTCCATGAAGCAACCTAGAGTCCCATCTATATGGAACTCCAAGCATCATTATCCTTGGGCGCACACCTCCCTAAGCGTGCATCCCCTCCTTTTCTCTTTCTAGTAGGAGGACAAACCCTCATCTACTCTCCTATGGGTGCATGACACATGGGCAGATGTCTAAGTATCAAAGGTCAACGTTTGACCAAAGTTAAAAGACAAGAATTAGCAAGTGACGAAAAATGGTAGGTGTTGTCTCAAATTTATCTTATAAATTAAGACAATTCTTTTCTGACCTAGACAAGCTCCAGTCAGACTAGGTAAAGGTACTCGAGTGAGTTCAAATATATTTGGCTCAGTCGAGATAACTTTTAATGATTGTTGAAGGAAAATATTAGGCTCAATCGTGTGCTAGCATGATTATCTTGGACCTAATTGAATCTAATTCAAATCAATTGAAATGGGTTAGTCTGATTGATGATATTCAGATCCAAATCCTTATTTATGTGATCCAGTTAGATTTAGTTCTATATCATAATGAGATATGTCATGATCTCTATCATCGACATCATCAAAATATCTTTCGATGGATCAGAACTTTTTTGATTCACACAACTAGAATGATCGATCATCCAAATCATTCTAATATCTTCCAAAATCCACCAGTGATACCTAGCAGTATATAGTGGCAACCCATTAGAGCTGAAAATGAATCTCTCGATGCAGTTACCTATGTGATTAATTTCTTCTATCTTGAGCCTCAATCGGATTAGGATTAAGGTGACCTTGTCAAACCCTAATATCCATCATATGATTAATCATTCGATTCAAATCCAATGCAAAAACTTT
Source organism: Cocos nucifera (assembly GCA_006176705.1). Lineage (NCBI taxonomy): Eukaryota > Viridiplantae > Streptophyta > Magnoliopsida > Arecales > Arecaceae > Cocos > Cocos nucifera. Next base: position 72,227 of record QRFJ01004560.1, on the reverse strand, counting down.
AATAGAAACTCTTTCTATTATTTCACTCTGCCATAGCCATGGGCTTATGGACTTGATTCTTATGATCATCATAGGGCTACTCCTCATCCACCGAGGTAGATAAATTTTCTATTGGTGCAATCCAATTCCTACAATGAATATGCTATAGCCAACATATACCTCAGGATTTCGAATGGCTAGGAGACCGAGTTATACTATAGTTAAACTATAGCACTCTTAAGGTAAACTGTCGATGTACCTTAGATCAAAGAACCAAATACACAAGTGCAGCTTCGAGCTAGTCATTGATGAGAAGGTAGACTTCCTAATGACTGCTCGAGGTGGTCACGCTCAGTGCCCTCATTCTCCAACGAGTATCTGTACTCTCACTCTGGTGTCTCTATACCATAGACTCAAGACTCATCTACTATAAAGAAGTGATTATGCACCAATCTTCTAGATCAATCACCATCCTCATGATGATCCTACGGTCGGGAGTATTTTATGAGCTAATAACGAAAATTCATATCTTAAATTTTGAACTCTTGAAAATATAAACTATCATTACCATTAACTCAAGGAATGTATCACAGATACTAAATATGCATTGTGAAAGAAAATAACCCATTTTATTATTTATAGTCAAAATTATAATTTTGCTCTTAGAAGTATATAACAAGTGTCAGCCAATTCTATTTTCTAGGGCACACATATCTAACAAACTCCCACTTGACCTAAAGCCAATTGGCTATAATTCTAAGTCCCATCTTCTTAAGGTGGGCTTCAATCTTCTGTTGGCCCAATGGCTCTGTTAGTGGATCCACCGCATTGTCTGTGGAGTCGACTCTCTTGACCTCGACGTAATCTTTTTTGAGGTAATCACGGATAAGGTAGTATCATTGCTCGATGTGCTTGGATTTCTGGTGAGACCTCGACTCCTTAGCAAGGGCTATGGTGCCATTCTTGTTGCAGTATAGAGAAATGGCATCTGATGGCATCACTTTGATCTTTGCGGCAAACTTCTTATACCAGAATGCCTCCTTCGCAGCTTCTGACACAGCGATGTATTTTGCTTCCATGATAGAATCTACGATCACTGTCTGCTTGGAACTCTTCCAACTGATAGCTCCATCATTACACACAAATAGACTTTCAGATGTCGACTTTCGATCATCTACATCGAACATAAAATCCGAGTCTATATATCCCTGGACTTAGAGTTCTCCATTACCAAAAATCAATAACATATCCTTAGTTCTTCTTAAGTACTTAAGGATACATTTCATAGAAGTCCAGTATTCTTCATCTGAATTTGACTGATATCTGCTCGTGACACTCACAGCATGAGCTATATCAGGTCGTGTACATGGCATACATGAGGCTTCTATTTTTGAAGCATAAGGTATCTTGCTCATGCATTCTATTTCCTCAGGTGTGCTAGGGCACATCTTCTTGGAAAGATGAATGCCATGTCTGAAGGGTACCAAACTCCTCTTGGAGTTTTCCATGCTAAATCTCTTTAGCACTTCCTCTATATACATCTTCTGTGAATGTCCTAGCATCCTATTTGGTCTATCTATATAGATCTTAATTCCTAGAGTAAAAGATGCTTCTCCTAGGTCTTTCATGGAGAATTCTTTGGATAACCACATTTTAATGATGGTCAACATAGGAATATCATTTCCAATGAGGAGGATATCATCCACATACAATACTAGAAAGACAATAGTGCTCTCACTGATCCTTTTAAAGACACATGGTTCCTCCTCATTCTTGATGAAACCAAATAATTTGATCATATCATTAAAATGAGTATTTTAGCTTTGAGATGTTTGCTTAAGTCCATATATGGACCTTTGCAGCTTGCATACCTTGTGATCAGCATCATTGATTGTGAAACCTAGCGGTTGTTCCATATAGATATCTTCCTCAAAGTATCCATTTAAGAACACCATTTTTACGTCCATTTACCATATTTCATGATCGAAAAAGGTTGCAATAGCAAATAATGTGCGGATGGATTTTAGCATAGCTACTGACGAAAAGGTATCCTAATAGTCAACGCCTTCGTATTGACTATACCCTTTTGCCACTAATTTAGCTTTGAATGTCTCCACATTCCCATCTGCACCAATCTTTCTCTTATAGATCCATTTACACCCAATAGGTACTATACCTTCTGGTGGATCTACCAAGGTTCAGACTTGGTTTGAGTGCATCGAGTCAATTTCTAACTTTATTGCCTCTAACCATTTCTCGGAGTCAATATCCGATATCGTCTCATCATAGATTTTGGGATAATCACCATGAACCACATTACCTATGAGAAACATTTCCTCTATTTTCTCTGAAATAGTACCTAAGTACCTTTCAGGAGGACATAAAATTCTTTTCGATCTACAAGGTGGAGGAGGTAGTGATTGTATTGGCTCAACCTGATTTGGTTCCATTTGGTCCTTATCTCATTACTCTTGTGAGACTTTCTCCTCGAGCTTGATCTGCTTTCCAATGCTACCATCTTGAATAAACTATTTTTTAAGAAAGATGGCATGCCGACTCACAATCATATTGTGATTTTCTAAAAAATAGAAATAATATCCTAATGACTCTTTAGGATATCCTATGTATCGAGCTCTAAAGGACCTAAAGTCTAACTTGTCCGCTTCTTATCTTTTGACATGAGCCGGATAACCCCAAATTCTGAGATAACTCAGACTTGGTTTCTTACCATGCTATAACTCATATGGTATGGTAGGAACGGTTTTAGAGAAAATCCTATTCAATAAGTATATTACAGTTAACAGACTATGTCTCCAAAGAAAATCAGGAAGGTCTATGAAGCTCATCATGGATGGGACCATATCTAATAGGATTCGATTTCTCTATTTTGAAACCCCATTGATTTGATATATTTTAGGTGGAGTCCATTAAGAGATTATACCATTTTACTTGAGATAGTCAAGAAATTCTCAACTATTGTATTCACCTCCTCAATCTGATCAAAAAATCTTAATGGATTTTTCAGTTTGCTTTTTGACTTCATGTCTGAATTTCTTGAACTTTTCAAAAGCTTCAGACTTATGTCTCATAAGATACACGTACCCATACTGAGATAAATCATCGGTGAAGGTTATGAAGTAGACAAAATTGCCTCTAGCCAGCACATCAAATGGGCCGCACACATCAATATGTACTAGGGCAAGTAAATTCGTAGCCCTTTTTTCATGTCCTACAAAAGAGAGCTTAGTCATTTCGCCATGAAGATAAGATTCATAAATTGGATATGACTCGAAAGTCAATGGACTTAATAGTCCAATTTTCTCCAATTTATTAACCCTATCTTCTATTATATGACCTAGTCTAAGGTGCCATAGATACCTATCATTTGGACTATCTTTAGGTTATTTTATTTTTATGGCATTCACATTTTGCTTGATATTAAAAATAGGTACATCAATATGTAATTGATAGAGATCGTTAATGAGAAACCACTTACAATTTTATTTCTTTCATAAAGAATATTATAATGGTTCTTAAGAAAACTAATTACATAGCCTTCTTGTGCTAAACATGAAATAGAAATCAAATTTCTGCTTGCAGTAGGTACATAGTAACAATCTTTAAGTACTAAATCTAAGCTAGATGGTAGTCAAAGAGGATAGGTTTCCATAGCTACAGTAGTAACTCTTGCTCCATTTTCGATGCATAGGATCGTCTCACCATCCCTCAGCCTTTTGCTATCCTCAAGATCCTGCATGGAAGTACACAAATGAGCACTAGAACCAGAGTCAAGCACCCAACTGGATGCAGAAGAAATCGTAAGGTTAGATTCAATAATGAGCATACCTCTAGAAGGACCTGCCTCCTTTTTATTCTTCAGGGTGTTCAGGTATGAAGGACAGTTCTGCTTCCAGTGGCCCTCAGTGTTGTAATGAAAATATTTTTTCTTGTCAGTGGTCTTCTTCTTTGGCTCTACCTTCTTTTTCTTTCCACCTTCCATCTTTTACCTTTTCACAGACTTCTTTTTCTTTTCAAAAGACTTTCTCTTAGAAGAAGTCCTTTTCATAGCAAGCACTGAGCCTTTAGAATCTTTCATAGAAAACTCAGTAGTAACCATCATGTTCATAAGTTTGGCCAGAGTACTCTGAAGTTTATGCATATGGTAGTTCATGATGAATTATCTATATGCATCAGTCAAGGATTGCAGAATTATGTCATTCTGTAGATCCTGATCTAACATCACTTTAAGCTTCTCAAGCTCTTCCAAGTCCTTGATCATCATCAGACAATAATCTTGGACTGACTGCCCATCATGCATCTTAGCCTTAAAAAGTCATTTAGTGATCTGATATTTGGCTGTGCAACTCTATTCACCAAACAACACTTGCAGGTGAGCCAACATTTGATGGGCAGTCTTGATATCTTCATGTTGGCACTGAAGCTCATTAGATATTGAGCCCAACATGTAGTATCTGATCTTATTATCTTCATCCATCCATTTATCGAGAGACACTCTATTCAACGGATCGATAGGCTGGTAAGGTGGAAGGATCCTGGTCCAATACATGAGTTAACTTCTTGGAACCCAATTTGATTTTGAAGTTTCAGAGCTAATCCTTATAATTGGGTCCGGTCAGTCTATGGGTGTCCAAGATACGGACTAGTGGATTGGATGCAAACATTTTCCTGTAGAGAGTCAAAGTTTCTAGTTAGATTTTGTAATTAATACTTAACCAATTTATTTAAAAAATTTATTTTTAAATAAATTAGCTTTCATTATTTTTTTGGATTCCTATACTCTCTTTGTAGAGATGCAAAAATCTTCACGATTAATGATTTCAAGTGGGTGGTGCAGTCCCACCAACTGACTCATCACCTCACCTAATAGTTATTGGTGATGGGTTAGCCAATGAGTGAACAACTCTTATCCAATGATTCTCTAATCATGGTGCACTCAAACTTGGTCTCTAATTCATGAATCTCACCATGCCTAGAATATTGATTCACTCCTTAGTTAAGTCAGACCCACCATTTGCACAGATTGGATTCTTAATTGGGTCTCTCATCGTATCCAAAATATTAAGCCCAATCCATCCTCCAGTCCATAGCATCCAATGTCTAATAGACATGGTTGCATCTTTTTGGTGCAACTGAATCACTGTGACTAGCCGAGAATAATCAATCCCGAAAAGGGCCCGCATATCTACAATGCTGGAAGATCTTAGACTTAATCTTTTCTTAGGGAGATTTGATTTAGGTCTCTTTAAACTTGACTTAGAATAGCCATAACAATTATGACTAACCTAGTGGCATGGGTTAGCTCGGATTGTTAACCACCTTAGATCAGGACTGGATCAACAAATATGGTCAGATAAGTGAGACCGATGGAAGGGATATGTCATTAACTCAAAATGAATGCATTCGAGTCGAGTAGCTCTCAATTAAAAACCAATTGATCGTATCTGCCAAACTTACCTTAGACATCAAATTGTTGAGCCAGAACCAATCATGTTAGCCTATAATCCAGACTCTAACCACTGAGCCTAATTAAGTCTTAGCTTGATCGATCACTCACATGACTCGATTTTGATCTAGACTTAATCCGACTAGGGTGGTCAATTTAAGCACTCTTGATCCCATCTAACCAACTCTTGATTCGATTTGATCAATCGCTTAGGCCTTATTAAGCTACTCCAGCCTGAACCTAATTTTATGAATATGTCTTAAATCTAAAAATTTTTAATTTTTAGACTTAACATATTTAATAATATTAATTCTTAATTATGTTTAGGGTTCATAAATAAAGTATGTAAATAAAATTCTAGGATTTCAAGATCTAGGATTTTACAAAAAATAAGTTATTGAATTTCTAATTAAGGATGAACGCGCAGCACCCCTACACATCATAAGAACATTCCATCAAATGGAAGGAGAGGATATTTAAATCCTACTTTATTCTTATGACGGACGGCCAAGGGGAATGCCTTAATCAGAAATATGAAAACTATAAAACTAGTTAGATCTACATCATATATCTCATATATAAAAATTGATCTAACTATAAACATGTTTTGCATACATCTCATATATCATATCATGCATATTTTTTAGATATAAATTATCTCATAATCATCTAAAAAATTAAATTTAAATTGATCATATCAAAATAAATTCTATTCTAGATAATTATGTAGAAATATTCTACAACTAGTCTAAACATGCATTCATCATATCTCATATGAATCAAAAATTAAAAAATTTTATTTTTTATTTTTTAGATCTTATTATAATATTTATAATATTAAAAAATAATAAATAAATAAATCTAAAAATTATTACTTAATCAAATTAAATTATGATCATGCAAGACTATATCGAGAATAATTCTATTCTTCAACTAGTCATGCATCTTGTACAACTTAGATCTAAATTATTTAATTTCTAATTTTTTTGATTTCAGATCTAATCACATCTCATGTGATATCTAAAATTATCAAACTATTAGATTAAAATTAGATCTAAATTATTTATGAAAACCTGGCTCTGATATCAGTTGAAGGGAAACTCCTATTTTTCGAATCAGGTTCATTCAGATCTGATTTGACCAAGAGAAATATTTCAAAAAAAAATTTCTTAGATCTAAATTAGATCTGATACTTTTCAAATTTGATTAGATGAATCTAATAAATAAAATAAAAATAAGTTAAATTAGATTTAATTTATACCTTGTTGTTGGGTAATCCTATTATCCTGTGATGATCCTGCTGATTGTCTGAGATTCTGGATGCAACCACGCAATCGTCTGGCATCTATCAGTATCCACTCAGATAGAATTTGGAGATCTCCTCCTTCTCAATCTATCCTCCAAAGATCAAATCTAGATTTGATCTTGAAGATCTTCAAAATAATTTTAAAGATCTGGTGTCGTCTCCTGCAGTAGTGTTGCCTTCTTCCTTTCTTATCGCCTTTCTCTTGCCTGGATCGCACCAAACTGAAGCCCAAGGCCTCTTGGGCATGGAGAGGAGAGAGAATATTAGAGGTAGGCATGGAGAAGAGGAGAGAGGGGCTATGTGGCATGGGCAACAAAAAAACTCTTTTTAAACCTAGGCACAGACAGGGTTTATATAGACCCTACTGCGCCATGCAGTGTCACATCATCCCAACCAATCACATCGCTTCATGAAATTAGATCTAAATCTGATTGATGGAATGACATCACCTGATCTAATCAGATGAGAGCCCCTCTTAAACATCCTGGGTGGTACCAAGACTTGTCAAAGTAGAGTCTTAGGTGCCACCTAAGTTTATTCCATGAAGCAACCTAGAGTCCCATCTGTATGGAACTCCAAGCATCATTATACTTAGGTGCATGCCTCCCTAGGCATGCACCCTCTCATTTTCTCTTTTTAGTAAGGGGACAAATCCTCATCTGCTCTCCTATGGGTGCATGACACATGGGCAGATGTCTAAGTGTTAAAGATCAACATTTGACCAAAGTCAAAAGATAAGAATTACCAGGTGATGGAAAATGGCAGGTGTTGTCTCAAATTTATCTCATAAATTAAGACAACCCTTTTTTGACCTGGACAAGCTCCAGTCAGACTAGGTAAAGGTACCTGAGTGAGCCCAAACATATTTGGCTCAGTTGAGATAACTTTTAATGATTGTTGAAAGAGAACATTAGGCTCAATCGTGTGCTAGCATGATTTTCTTGAACCTAATTAAATTTAATTCAAATCAATTGAACTGGGTTAGTCCGATTGATGATATCCAGATCTAAATTCTTATTTGTGTGACTCAGTTAGGTTTAGTTCTATATGGTAATGATATATATCGTGATCTCTATCATCGACATCATCGAAACACCTTTCGATGGATCAGAACTTTTTTGATTCAGACAACTAGAATGATCGATCATCCAAATCATTCTAATTGCTCCCAAAATCCACCAGTGATACCTAGCAGTATATGGTGGCAACCCATCAGAACTGAAAATGAACCTCTCAGTGCAGTTACCTATGTGATTAAGTTCTTCTATCTTGAGCCTCGATCAGATTAGGGTTAAGGTGACCTCGTCAAATCCTAATATCTATCATATGATTAATCATTCAATTCAAATCCAATTTAAAAACCTTAATAGAAACTCTTTCTATTATTTTACTCTGCCATGGCCATGGGCTTATAGACATGATTCTTATGATCATCATAGGACTACTCCTCATCCATCGAGGTAGATAGATTTCCTATTGATGCAATCCAATTCCTACAATGAACATGCTATAGCCAACATACACCTCAGGATTTTGAATGGCTAGGAGACTGAGTTATGGTGTAGTTAAACTATAACATCCTTAAGGTGAACTATCGATGTGCCTCAAGTCAAAGAACCAGACACACAACTGCAGCTTCGAGCTAGTCATCGACGAGAAGGTAGACTTCCTAATGACTGCTCGAGGTGGTCATGCTCAGTGTCCTCACTCTCCAACGAGTATCTATACTCTCGCTCCAGTGTCTCTACATCATAGACTCAAGACTCATCTATTATAAAGAAGCGATTGTACACCAACCTTTCGGATCAATCACCATCCTCATGATAATCCTACGGTCGGGAGCATTTTATGAGTTAATAACGAAAATTCATGTCTTAAATTTTTAACTCTTGAAAATATGAACTATCATTACCATTAACTCAAGGGATTTATCATAGTTACTAAATACACATTGTGATAAAAATAACCCATTTTATTATTTATAGTCAAAATTATAATTTTATCCTTAGAAGTGTATAACAAGTGTCAGCCAATTCTGGCTTCTAGGGCACACATATCTAACAACTTTTATTCCTTATAGTGCGAGGATGTCATTCTCGATTAAGAGAATGTCATCCATGTATAAAATAGGAAATACCACTACTGGACCATTTGCCCATTGGTAAATGCAGGATTCTTCTCCATTCTTAATGAAGCCATACATTTTGATCACTTTATTAAAATACATGTTCCAACTCTGAGATGCTTGCTTTAATCCATAAATGGATCTCTGAAGTTTGCACACCTTAGACGCATCTGCAGATGTGAACCCCTCAGGTTGTATCATATATACCTCTTCGGTTAGTTCTCCATTTAGGAAAGCCGTCTTCACATCATCTACTAGATCTCATAGTCCAGGTGGGCAGTTATTGCAAGCATTATTCGAATGGATTTGAACATTGCCACTAGGGAGAATGTCTCATCATAGTCAATACCATAACCTTGATGATACCCCTCAGCAACCAGATGGGCTTTATAGGTCTCCACCTTTCCATTTGCATCTTTTTTTCTTTTGAATATCCATTTACACCCAATGGATTTAACCCATTCAGATGGGTCAACTAATGTCCATACATCATTGACCTTCATGGAATCCATTTTAGATCTCACGGCTTCTAGCCATTTCTTAGAGTCGGATCTCTGCATCGCATCCATATAAGTGATCGGATCCTCATCGTTCTCATCGAGTTTGATGGGATCACCATCCTAGACCAAGAATCCATAGTATCTATCTGAATGGCATGGTACTCTACCAGATCATCTTAATGGTGCGGGTTCACTAGGCTTTGGATCTGATCTGATCAAATTAGACTTAGGTTCAACATTCTATGTCAGACTTTCTACCTATTGAACTTCATCAAGTTTAACCTTAGAGGCAATAGTTCCTTCACTAAGGAACTCCTTTTCTAAAAAGATTGCCCTAAGGCTAATGAACACCTTTTGTTCATCAGCATGATAGAAATAGTATCCTTTGGTCTCTTTTGGGTACCCTATAAATGCGCACTTATCAAACCTAGGTCCAAATTTATCTATAATTAATCGTTTGATATAAGCCGCGCACCCTCAAATTCTAAGGTGTGAAAGTGCTGGCTTACGTTCCATCCATATCTCGTATGGAGTTTTAACCATAGATTTACTGAAACCCCTATTTAAAAGATAGCAAGCCGATTCGAGTGCATATCCCAAGAGGGATATCGACAAGCTGGCAAAACCCATCATGGATCAGACCATGTCTAATAGAGTCTGATTCCCCCTTTTAGATACACCATTATGCTGTGGTGTTCCTAGAGGAGTCCATTGGGAGAGAATCCCATTCTCTTCTAGATATATGAAAAACTTATCAGAAAGGTATTCCCCTCCTTGGTCAGACCAAAGAGTTTTAACACTCATTCTACTTTATTTTTTTACTTCACCTCGAAATCATTTGAACATCTCAAACGAATCCGACTTTTATTTCATCAGATAAGTAGACATATCCACCTTTGGCACTAGTACTCATTAGTCCACATACATCAGTATGTAATAGTCCTAAGAGTTCAATGGCTCTCTCATTTTTTTTAGTAAAAGGTGACTTAGTCATTTTACTAAGAAGACAAGATTCACAGATTGGAAGGGATTCACAATCACTAAGTTCAAGGATATCCTCTTGAGCCAACCTGCCTATTCTATTCTTATTTATATGACCCAGTCTATAGTGCCATAAATAGATATCTATCACATTATCTAATCTAGAATGTTTGCCAATTGAATAGACTATATTAACAGGTTGTGATAACATATATACATCATTATTCAATTATCCATAGAAAGTAGTAACACCATTCACAATGACATTACAAACTCATTTCTTTATTAAAATTTCATAATTGTTCATGGTCAAAAGGCTTACAAAAATGATATTTAAAAAGAAACTAGGATAGAAATGACAATCACTAAGAATAATCATATGAGATTCAAATACAAGTTTCAAAATTTCTAAAGCTAGAACTGAAACTGATCTTCCATGTCCAACGTTCAAAAATCTCTCACCTTGCTCGAATCTTCTACTGACCTGCAACTCCTGTAATAAATTATAAATATGATAAGAGCTTCCGGTATTCAATACCCAGTCAATAATATTACACATAGAGAAATTGCAAGGAGTTATCATATATATATACCTTGTCCAGCAACAGCTTGCTTCTTTCTCTGCCTATTCGGATCTAGGGAGGCAATGTACTGAGGATAGCTCCTCTTCCAGTGCCCTCGCTTCTTGCAAAAAAAGCATTCGGCTTGACTCTTATCGAGCTTGGTTTTTGAGGTCTGAGCCTACATAGATGTCCCAGCCTGAACATGCATCTTCTTGGCTTTTTTTTTCTTGTTCTTCTTTCCTTTCCCAAAGGGTCGAGAATGAGAAGATGAACCTTCTACTAAATTCATTGACTCTTTGTGGAGCTGGTGATCCTTTTCAATGTTTTGAAACAACCCCAGTAACTCATGGTAGTCTACTTCAAGCTTTGACATTCTATAATGTGTAAGAAATGGGAGATAAGACTTGGGCAGTGGGTTCAATATTGCATCTTTTCCAAGTTATTTATGCAAGAAAAAGCCAAGCTTACTCAAGCACTCTATCAGCACGATCATGTACAGTACATGATCAGTGACAAAGGCTCCATCCCGCATTCTAGCATTAAAGATGGTGCAACTAGTCTTGTGCCTCTCAACATCATCAGGTGTGCTAAAAGAATCCTCCAACATTTGGAGCATTTCATTTGGCTAAGCCATCTCAAACCTATGACTGAACTTATCGCTCATCACAACCAGCATAATGCAGCGATCGTGGTTCGGTCACTGAGCTACTTCTGATAAGTATCTCTGACTATTCCACGTGCATTGGTAGTTGGCTCCTCAGGTGCAGGATCTGTCAGCACATATAAGATTCATTCATGCTCTAGGACAATCTTCAACTTTCAGTACCAGCTAACGAGGTTGGGTCCAACCAACTTATCATTATCCAACAATGATCAGAGTGATAGAAAAGTGGCCATATCTGCCCAAAGAAAAAATATAGCCTAATTAGTAATTAATTTATTAAATCTAGAGATTTGGACTTTAATCGACTGGGTCTTCCACTATTTTATTCGAATTGATAGTCTCTACCTCCAATTAGAGGAATTATCCTAATTTCTTAGTGGATACTAGAATCCACATAGACTGTACACAAGTTCAACTTTGATTGGTCCACCCATGTACATCTAAGGATAGGCTCATAACCAATTATTTCTTCAAATAATTTTCAGTAATTAAATTTTATCCCAAGCTCTGATCAGTTGGCTTTGGCCTTCCCAGAAAAGGGTCCAGTTAGGTCCAACCATTAGCATGAACATACTTGGGCCATCCAACCAATGAATGATCAGGCCCAACTTTGGTTGGCCCACCTGACCATCATTTAGAAAGATGTATCCAAGAGATCATATAATAAATGATAATTCTAGGTCTTTGGGCCTCCAATGATTATCCAACTGATGGATCCATTATCATCCACTTTAATGAGAGGCTATGATCCAGTAATTATATAACTATTTTATTTTAGGGATCTAATAATTTTAGAGGATTTATTTATAGAAGTGAGTAGGTCAGATTAACCAGCTTGTTATGATCCTCCAACTGACTTCACAAAATCAGCTTAAGGAAGACCACTAACAGGCTAGTCTAGGAGCACCTAAATCAGTCACACTGATTTACCTAACTGACATGGGTCAACTCAAATTGTCAAGTGATCTGATCAAAACTCAATCTCACCAAGAAGGCTAGGTAAGTGAGATCGATGAAAGGGTCTGCCAAAGCTTGTCTTAGACACCATAAAAAATGGCCAGAAAGTGGGCTACTAATTAAAAACCACCGATCGTATGTGCTAAACTTACCTTAGACACCAACTGATTTAATTAGTCTTGATTAGATCAACATAAAAGTTCGAGCTAGACCTCTTAGTCAAGAATCAAGTCCATTTGGTTCTTGTTAAAGACATGAACTTGACCAACTACAACTACTGTAATTGATATAGAGAATCCTTAACTTAATCTAATCTTAGGTCTAATCCATTTAGTCAATTCTCTAATTAAGTCCATTCTTTAATCTAACCTTAGGTCTAACCCAATTAATGGACCTAATCCCCACTAACCCATTAATCCAATGTGTTATGATTCGTGTCATAGGATCTTCAATTTACAATCCTAGAACCTAATCAAACAACTTCTTAATTCTTAATTAAGTTTTGGGCTGAGGGTTGGGATTTAGCTTTTCAAAAATAATTTTCATGTTTGTAAAATATTTTTACAATATGGTTCTATCAACTAAGTTACATGTTTGATTCATAATCAATATGCAAGTAAAATAAACATAAAACTACTTTAGATTTAATCTAAATAGGTTCATGTAATTGAAACAGTTTCAATAATAATCAATCATAAATCTCCCTAGATCAAATCTAACATATTTATGATGATTAAAATTAGATTAAAATATTTTTAATCAGATCATAAAATCTCTTAGATCTAATCTAAAATTTTATGATCAATATTTTAGATCAACACGTACTAGGACAACTTATCCACTGTAAGGGATAAATCTTATAGTAGGACAATCTTATGACAGTTCGTGCAATCTAAAATATTTTATTTTTAGATCTAAAATTATTTTAAATCTATTAAATTATAAATAAAATTATATCAAATCTAATAAATTTATGATTAGAGTCAGATCATCATGAACTAGGATAACCTTTTCATTATAAAGGGTAAATCTTATAGCAGGACAACCTTATGATAGTTCGTGAGATCTAAATTTTTTAATTTTATATTTAATAATTAGATTATAAATTAGATCTAATCTAAAAAATAATCTAAATATGCATAAAAATTATGTAATAAGAATCAAGCCTCTGATACCAATTGAAGGAACTAGATCTAGGATTTTAGGACTAGATCTTGAAACTTTTTCAAGATCAGGTAGCGAAAGATTAAAATCAATCAAAATTAATCTAAAATATCCTAGATATAAGATCTTATTATATAATTATTGCATGATATTTAAATCAAAAATTAAAAATTAAATAAGAAAGAAAAGATTGATCATATCAACCTAGATCTATACTACATCTAATGCAGCTATAAAATAACATATCGGATTTGTTACCTGAGCAAGTTAGATGTTCTAACTTGCTGATCCAGGCTTGAGGATAAAGTCATGAGCTGCACATGTGTCTGACCTCTAGGAGTCATCCACACGATCCCATGAATACGATTAGAGATCTTGATATAGGAAATCAGCACAATATGCTAGCACTGTACTGATCTCTCTTCGACGATCGATCGATGCTTGCTTCTTCGAAACTTGGATACTCAAAGATACTAGAAGGAAAAGAAGAAGATTTTTGATATTTAGATACCTCTCAAAAGCTCACAAAATAGGAGGAAGAGATCTGAAACAAAAATCCTAGAAGAAGACCCTCTTTTTCTTCTTTATTTTTTTTCTAGACACCCTGATTTGTATTTTCAATATATCCACGATCCAGATAAATTTTTTTCTAATTTTTCTAAACCAAAGAGACCTCTCAAATATCTACAATCCACAAAAATTTTAGTCAAAAATTATCTTTAAATAATGAGATATGTAGAGTCCAAGATTGGTCAAAAATCTAGATGGAAAAGTCACCAAATGGCAGGTTGTTGGGGCGCCCAACTCTTAGGCGCCCCCACCTTACTTTTCTACAATGGACTAGCAAGGGAGGGTGCAAAAAATTCCAAAGAATGCCATGAGAGAGAGAGAGAGAGAGAGAATAGGGAGGCGGCGGCATGAAAGGAAGTAAGTCTTTTGGTTTGACTAGGATTTTATCTCATAGAATGCTAAAGCAAAACCAACCTCTCCTTTTGACTTAGTCATCAAACAAATTTTCATATGAGAAAAAGGAAGAGATAAGGGAGGCATGAGATTGCTTGGGGCATGGAGATTATTCATGTAAAAGAGAAGAAAGAAGGAGTGGGGCGTGAGGAATTAGGTGGCGCAAGGATAGGGAGTCCTAGTCATACTAGGACTGCTATTTTGATCTGGTCAAACAAGATCTTTTAACCAAATAAAAATAAGAGTAAACCAACCCAATTAAATATGACCCTAACTCATTTAAAAACTTAATTAAATTATATTTAATTTTTATTTAATTTTTTAATCAGATTAGAAAATTAAGTTGACCCGAGTCCTAGTTAGACTAGGACTAGTTCTTCCTTGCACTTGCTTTATCCAATAAGCTAATTGGACTTGATCCAATCAAGTCTAAACCAAATCTAATTAAACCATATTTAATTAGACTTAATTTCAGCCTACTGACTTAATAAAATTAAGCTAATTAGCAATCAAATTGCTAATTAAGCCTCCTGCAATACTTGCACTAGATCAAACATCAACCGTATTGATCGTTTAACCGTAAAATGATTCTAAATTGTTGATCAACCATTCGATCGAAATGTGAACTCTAATGTGTGTGACCTCATAGGTCTGAACCTAAGCTGGTAGTATAGAAATAAATTTTTATACCAATCGAAGTGACCATCTAGCAATGATATCCAACGGTCGGATAGGTTGAAGGTGTAGAACACCATCCTTAGAACCCATGCGGATATAGTTTTCATATAATTCATCCCCTTGATCATAATGCTCATAGAATCCTTAGAGTTCAACTATCAACTCTAATCAAGTTGTCCACATTATATTTCAAAATATTAAATACATATGATGGATTATCCCGACCAAGGTTTTGCTATATTGAAATATAGTGATATATTCTTCTCCAACTCTTAGAGTGGTCAATTACATCTTGATCACACTCTGACTTTATAAGTACGTGTCTATGCCTAGAAGTCTTCCGTTGCTGAATTAAAAATTTAGTTAATCTAATACCAAAGCACAGTGAGTTGCTTGCAAGTCACTAAGGTGATCTTAGGTCTAAGGGATACTTATACCTATATTCTATCAGAGACATTCTCGGTAGTAGAATGCTCTGGAGTTAGTCACGTTCAATGATGATGCATCCATACATCTCATCTGTATGCCATACCAGTGTCTCTACACTCCTTGGTTAAGAGGAGAACCAACCTATATGGCATATAATGATCTATGCTCGATAGACGTGTCATCTTAATTAACGATCTATCATTTGATCGTGAACAAATTTAAGGACTAATTGATAAATCCTCCCTTTATCGAAACTAAATAGTCCTAAGGACTTCATCATAATAATAGAGTTTATTAGAAGATGTAAATTTATGATGAAAAAGATGTCAAAAAATTTTATTAATTAATAAATTAATTATAATATCTCAACCATTAATAGGCTGATGATTGGCTTTGGGACATAATTTCCAACAGGCTTTTCAATATATGCCTCTTGATTTTTGTAAGAAGAACTGGCTTCTAAGGTTGAAGGGAATAGGACTATCGGTTTATAGGTCTCAGGTAAATCATCTATTCTCTTCTCTCCGTTGTCAATCTTATTTAAATTGAAACCAACATCAGTACTGATTTCAAGCTTAGGTTCTTCTATGTGGTTAGTCTCAATACCAATCTATTCCTCTAAATTTTTATTTTGGCTAGCATCAGTACTAACGTTTCTCACCTGGTCTTGGTTTGGATCCGTATGAATCCTATAACTTTTAAGTTCAGAAATTACTTTGGCATTCTTTAATTGGGGATTCTTAGGTGAAACACTAGATTGATAATTATGTCCAGATGGTTGATGGATAATGGGTGGATTGTTTATATGAATCGGTTGGTTCGACAATCAATCTAGTTCTCTCCTCATATTAGACTCAGCTAATTATCCTATTTAAGCTTCTAGCCTAATGATAAATTATTGTTGAGTCAAAATTAATTATTAAAGTTGGTTAAATCTATTGTCAGCTAGATTGGTCTATTAAGGAGGTGGGTATGATGGCTAATTATAATGCAATGGCTGAGTGGATTGACTAGGCTGACAACTATTATAGGCATAATTTTGATATTGGGACCTAACAGATGAAATTTGGATCTGAGCCTGAGTCTGTTGGGATATCCAAGAAAAATTAAAATGGTTCCTCCAATCTGGGTTATATGGATTTGAAAAAGGGTCACTAACAGGATTGGAGTAGCCTTGAGCAGCTTGAATTTGTTCTTAGATAAAAGGTAGAAACTGTACAGCCATGGAACATTCACTCACATGATGGGTTGGGCTAGCACAGATTGAACAAATCTCTTGGTAATTAGAAGATGATGTAAATTATGTAGGAGATTGTTGACTTAGGGTTAGGACTTGATCTAATTTTGGGGTAATAAGGTCGACTTTATCTAATTTATAGGCTATGAGGTTCAGGTCGGCCTTAGAACTAGGTTCTGAATGTTTAATCTCATATATTCCTACCTATTTTTGGTAGAAAGATAATAAAGCATGGTTAATTGAGTTTTCACTCATGATTTCAAACAAGGTATAGGCTTCGTCCTCACTCTTATTCATGAATGCACTTTCACAGGATGCATCTATCATCTGTCTGTATTATTCTCCTAACCCATCATAGAAAGCTTGGATAATTTACTACTTAGATAGACCATGGTGTGGGCATTTTCTAAGAAGTTTCTTAGGTCTCTCCCATGACTCGTGAATTTATTTTTCTAGCAGCTGAGCAAATTCAGTGATAGCTCACCTCATAATGTCGGTTCAGCCTATGGGATAAAATTTTTTAAGAAATTCACTTTGTAGTTCAGCCCAAGTTTTAATAGGTCTTCCTATTGTACCAAGCCAGTACTTGACTTTATCTTTTAATGATAAGAAAAATAAAATTAGTCTAAGGACATCATTAGTTAAATTTTAAATCCTCACCATAGAGTAGATTTCTAAAAATTCATCCAGATGCTTATAAGGATCTTCGTTGGTGCTTCCATAGAAAGATGGGAGCATCTACATTGTGGTTGGCTTGATCTCATAGTGGGTAGCATGAATTTTAGGTAATTGGATATAAGTCGATGGATTATAGATGGAAGAAATAAAGTATTTCTTCATCTGCCTAGGTGGTTCTTTAAAATTTTCAGCCATTTTGTTATTGAATTTAATATGATTAAGCCTTTTAATTTTATGGTTGGATTTAATTAGATTAGGTAAAGCAATTTTCTACCGTGTATGTACTAGTGCAACCCTAACGTATGGTTTAAATTTTTTTTTTAAAAAAAAATTATAATTTTTTTATAATTTTTTATTATTTTTATTATTTTATTATTTTTTAATTTTTTAAATTTTTTATTTTATTTATTTAATTATTATTTAATTTATTTATTTATTATTTTTAATTTAATTTAATTATTTTAATATTTTTTTAATTAATTTAATTTAATTTAATTTTTATTTTATTTTATTTTATTTTTAGAAAAGAAAGAAGAAGAAAGAAAGAAGAGTTCTAAAGAAGAGGTCTTAAGGAGTTCTAGAACTAAGAAGAGAGAGAAGAATTAGGTTTAATTAGGTTTAATATTGGTTAGCAATCAATTTGGTCAATCAATCCTGTCTAAGGATTATCCTAGATCTGACAGCTCCTAACTGCCAAGGTCACCTTCAAGCTCTTCAAGTGTAAGATCAGCCAATCAACTACCCAGGTAAGTATAAAGTTGGTAGGAGTCCTTCCATTGCTTGTCTTAGACACCAATTATGCATGGCTTGGTAAGCTAATGGAATCAATTAAATAACCACCTTCCTTCGAGCCTAGTCATCCCTGAACCATTTTTCTAGACACCAGTTAAATTGATTAATCCTAACCCGGTCCAACTTTTAGGATTTCTTATCCTAATGAGCTTGAGCTCCTAGGGCTGATGTCTAATTGATTTTAAAATTAAAGGCTTAGGTTAATACAGAATGCTAGTTGGTTGTTTGTGGGCCAAGGAAGGATGATCAAATCTCCATCTTATCTTATTTAATTGGGTGTTGCCCTTGAGATGATTTAAAGATGTATATGCACAATTACTTTCAACAAGAGATTCTATGCAACTTAAACTAGATGCATGAAATTTAATTAAACTTGAATAGTTTACCTTGTCTCTAGCGATCACCAAAAAAATAAAATAAAATAAAATTAACATGATGCATGCTCTAAGCAATTAAGGTTTCTATTCTTATCATGAAGCTTTTAATTAGGTTTAAGTGGATATTTTTTTAAATTAATTTAAAAATTAAGAAAAAAGAGATCTAAGGTTCGGATTGATCTTACCAAACAAGATTAGATGATTTGCTTTCCTTAATTTTTTTTCTTCTTATATCTCTTTTCCTGCAAAATAAATAAAAAAAAGTTAGAAAGCAATATTTACAAAAAAAATATTTATAATTAATTTATAAAAAAATCAAAGAAATTAATAAAAAAAATAGCATCTCTTCTTTTTCGGCAACGATGCCAAAAACTTGATAAGAGCATGATGTTATCGTTAAGATACCATGTTTATTAGTTTAATCCAACTTCTTAAAATAATTAAAAATAGATAGAAAGTAGTGAGTCGGGTTGAATCCACAGGAAAGGCAGTGCTTTAATTTAAAATCTTTGATTTTTGAAAAGAAAAAAAATAATTTAAAAATATAATTTGAAGTCAAAAATTAGAAATTAAAATTATAAAATAGAAATTAAATTATGCAAAAAAGTAAACTTGGTACTAAGATCTACTAGTTAGATCTTAGCATCTGCTTGCATAAAAATAAAGAGCAATTAAAAGTAAAAAGCAAGAATTAAAATTATAATTAAAAGTAAAAAGCATGAATTTAAAGTGCATAAAAAAAATTTGCATTAATTTAAAAGTTCATAATTTAAATACATGAAATTAAAAAAAAAAAATTAAAACAGGCTGATCTCTGATCTTGGATCGACATTGGTAGAAAGATGGTGTAGAAGTCCAGCTCTTTCTCTCAGCACTAATTGTCTCAAAGCAACCGTTAACTAAAGCTTAGCTCTATCCTGTACCAAAGCTTCACCTTAACCGAAGACACTGAACTCTGGAGTCCTAGGATCCTTTAAATAGGTGTTGGAGGATTGGAGATTTTGTTATCAAGCAATATAGGACTAAAAAGGAGTATAGATCCATGTTTGTTGAAGAAAGTAGCAGAAAATCATTGGATCAAATGTCTTGTGAAGTCTCTGCATGTTCTGGCCATCAGATGGTGATCCAAGGCTTCAAAAAATACAAAAACCAGAGTTTTATCAGCCCAAATCGAGTCAGAAAATATTCTGGCCATTGATCGCATGTTGATGGAGGAAATTAGGCCATTGATCATGCATCTAGATGTTTTGATCACCACTAGGAGCTCTGTCAGCTGTTGGATCGTCGCTTGGAGCGTGCGTGGCCATCGGATCGAAGTTTTGGTGCTGATGGCATCCAAATCAAGGTAGGAAAACGTCACCACTGTCCGATCTTGATCGACAACAACCACAACCGCACGATCGTGTACTTACTATTCTCATGGACCGCATAGAACGATTGCACCGTACACTGCACCCAATCAGTGCCTATCTTTGCCACTTGAAATGACGAAAATATACCATGAGCCACGACAGATTTTTTATAAACCCCTTAAGGGTCTAGGTCCACCACGTGGCAGCGTGTGATTCGCTGTCTTCTGCTAAGCTAGGGGTCCATGCGTGGATCATGGACCAGCTGATCGGCTTTTATGGCTGAGTCGGCTTTGATGGCTTGACTTGGCTTGGTGGCTTGGCTTGCGGAGCTAGCTAAGCCATTTTTCTTTTTTTATTTTAATTTTTTTTAAAAAAATCATATCTAGTCCATTTTAGCTTCGATTTACTTCAAACTTATTTCATTGTAATCAAAAAATTGAGCTCTTTCCATTGATAACAATATTTTATTTTTTAGATTTTATTATATTTTAATTATTTTTAATTAATAAAAATATTAATTTCTTAAAAATATATATATAATAATTATTAATTATTAAAAATAAATATAAATAAATTAATAAATTAATACTTTTATTGATGATTTTATGGTATTTATTAGGTGACATCATCTTCAAGAGTTTGAAATGCCCGATAAGTGACAGCTCCACCGATTTTACTTCCTTCATCTCAAACCTCACCAAGACCTTTTTTGATGTAGCCTTCCTGAGATAAATGCAGCACCGTCTTGGCTCGATCTCAAAAAATTTTTATATCTAAAATTTTTCTTGTGGGCCCCAAATCCTTCATCTCGAACTTTTGAAATAAGGCTGCCTTTAGTTCCTGCACAACCTTCCTACTCTTGCATGCTATATGTCATCCACATACAAGAGTAGGAATATTCTAGATCCATCCTCCAAAGATGTAACATAAACATAAGTGTCATACTCATACCTGGAATGCCTGATGCTCCTCACATAACAATCAAATCACTTGTATCATTATCTCGGTGATTGCTTCAACCCGTACAATGATTTCTGCAACAAACAGACCTTTCTTTCTGCACCTAGCTCTTGAAACCCAGGTGGCTACTCCATGTAGATGCTATCCTCTAGATGTTCATGAAAAAATGCTATCTTGACATCCATCTGCTCTAACTCTAGGTCCTAAGCTACTATGATGCTCAGCAACACCCTGATGGAAATATGTCTGATGATGGGAGAGAGAACCTCGCTAAAGTCGATGCCTTCCATCTAAGAGTATCCTTTGGCCACTAGCCTCGCTTTGTACTTGATACCTCCCTACTCCAAAGAACCCTCCTTGCTTTAGTAACCCACTTGCAACTAATGGGTTTCTTCCCCTATGGCAATTGCACCAAACATCATGTCTCATTCTTATGGAGAGACTGCATTTTCTCAGACATTATTTGGACCCATCTCTCTCTATCCTAGCTCTGCATAGCCTCCTCATAGGTGTAGAGGTCTCTATTCACTATCATTAGTGCATATGACACTATCTTCTCAATTTGGGTCTAGCTTACTCTTGTTGAACCTCCTAGATTTTTTCATCCTTCTAAGCTCTCTCCACCTATTAAGGCACCTTTGGGAAGTGCTCCACCTGAATACCAAGTCCTCTTGATGCACCTGCAAGTGGCAAAATAGAATAGGATATTAGTTGTCTAGCATTGCCCTGCTAAGTAGCTCGGTTAAGGTTGCTGGCCGGTGGGGCCGGAGTTACCATCTTATGTTTCTTGTGAGAGTATAGCGGAGAGTTGGCGGTTGCGTTGGTACATGAAGGTGACATCGTCGTTACGTATGAATAACGAACTCTTTTGGTGCTCTAGAGAGGAGGTGTCTTCACATAGCCTTTCGGTATTTTCGCTAATATAGACTCTCATGGGATAATTCATAGTAGAGTACCATCGTTGTCATAACCCTAGCATTTAATTGCCTGCTTATCGCATCGATTGTTGCAAGCGGTTATAGATTGCCGAGCACTCTTGAGGATATATCGCGAGGAGTTGACTATGTAGCGTTCGAGTTGGCTCGTTCTAGACGCATTTCTGCCTTTGGGAAATAGTCCACTCATTCTAGATCTGTGTGTGTGGTAGGTATGAGTGCGAAGGTGTTTATGAGAGATAAATCAAGGGTTTTAAAAGGCTTTTTTTTTGCATTTCCCGGCATATTTTTGGCTGCGGGGCGACCTGTAGAAAAAAATGGGTGCTATCCAAAAACTATCTAGGTGAAGCCCTGCTCTGTAGCTCTCATGCATTGTGCCTTTTCTAAAAGGATTCTATTGATCCTTTCAGCCATCTCATTTTACTTAGGAGTCTCTCTTACCAAGAAGTACATTTTGTTGCTGCATTCCTCACAAAAAAACTTGGAACTTCCTATTGGTGTATTCTCTGCCATTGTCTAACCGCAGACACTTCAAGCTCCAACCTATCTCCTTACCTCAGCTTCCTACCTTGAATCTAATGAAAAGTTCTGATTTCACACTTCATAAAAGTAGATCTATATCTTTTTCATGAAAATAATATATAAAGGTCAAGAGAGTACCCTCACCCTATTTCTAGCTGAAACTTAGAGCGAGATCCCCATACATCAATGTGAACTAGTTCTAATATGGGTACTGCTGAGGTTGTGGGCGGAAGAGTTTGTGTAAGATCTGACAGCCTCTCTTTATTTTATTTTGGTCAAGCTCAATATGTTAAATGTTGTCTCCATCTAATGTAAATTGAGCAGTAAGTTAGTTTTCAGCATCTCTCATCCTACGTTCTCCATGTTTAGGATATCAAGACATGGGTCTTGTAGGTGGCTTAGTTGCTTTCGATTCTCCCGGATGGAGCTGTGGGACGTAGTGGCACTTTCATGAGAGCCCACCTGCTGGGTTCGCTGTGGCTAGTGCTTGCATGGACATTGAGAGTGCCGGCGGTCTCTAAGAGATCCTTCCAACCTATTAATGTAGTTGTTGCTGCGTACATCCTTCCTCATTCACTATGGCTCCATTAGAGATATTTCAAACTCCACTCCTAGCATGACTGGTAAAGCTATAACCGCTCCGCTCTAGGTAGCCTAGTAATACTAAATTTTTCTTCAACTCACGGATATGCTTCATATTTATGAGAGTCCGCACCATTCCATCAAACATCCTCATCTGAATGCTCATAATACTAGTGACTTTGCATGGGTGATCATCTCCGAGTGTCATGCTCTCCTCATCAATTTTGGTGTTTGTCACAAACCAAGATTGGTTTGTGGTGTAGTGATGCGAATAGGTTGAATCTAGGGTCCATACTGATAGAGAAAAATAAATAAACATGGATCTCATGCAAAAGATTAAAACAAAAAAAAGAATTCAAAAATAAATCCTGAACAATAAAATATACCTTAAAATTCTTGAGCAGCCATTGATGATCACTGCTGGAATATCCTATGAAAAAAAATCAATCAGAGACAAATCTTCCTCTCCTTATCCTCTTAATGTCCAACTCTTTAATGAAATGAGTTCCATCCTATGAATGTAAAGATCTTAATGCCCTAGAATTTTTCTACAAGCGGATATATATGGGAGTAGAGTGGGTGTGATGCATGCTAATCTATAGCTATGGCAAGTGTACCAGTCGATCAAGTAATTGTTAGATATATATGCCTTAGAAGCCAGAATTGGCTGACACTTGTAATACACTTCTAGGGACAAAATTATAGTTTTGACTAAAATCAATAAAATAAATTATTTTTTGTCACATATGTGTATTTAGTGTCTGTGATACATCCTTTAAGTTAATGATAATGATAATTCAGATTTTTAAGAGTTAAAAATTTAAGACATGAATAATCATTATTAACTCATAAAATGCTCCCGACCATAGGATCATCACGAGAATGGTGATTGATTTCGGAAGGTTGGTGTACAATCGCTTCTCTTTAGTAGATGAGCCTTGAGTCTATGGTGTGGAGACACAAGAGCGAGAGTATAGGTACTCGTTAGAGAATGAGGGCACTGAGCGTGACCACCTCGAGTAGTCATTAGGAAGTCTACCTTCTCATCAATGACTGACTTGATGCTGCAGTGGTGTGTCTGGTTCTTTGACCTGAGGTGCATCAGTAGTTCACCTTGAGGGTGTTATAGTTTGACTATACCATAACTCGCTCTCCTAGCCATACGGAACCCTAAGGTATATGTTGGCTATAGCATGTTCATTGTAGGAACCGGATCGCATCAAGATAGAATCTATCTACCTCGGTGGTAGAGGAGCAGCCCTATGATGATCATGAGAATCAAGTCCAGAAGCCTATGGCCATGGTAGAGTAAAATAATAGAAAGAGTTTCTATTTAGGTTTTCACATCGAACTTGAATCGAATGATTACATCATATGACAGAGACTAGGGTTTGACAACTTCACCTAAATCCTATTCTGATCGAAGCTCAAGATAGAAGAACTTAATCGCACAGGTAGCTGCACCAAGAGGTTCGCATTTAGCTCTGATGGGTTGCCACCATATACTGCTAGGTGTCACTGGTGGATTTTGGGAGCAATTAGAATGATTTAGATGATCGATCATTCTAGCTGTTTGAATCAGAAGAGTTCTGATCCATCGAAAGGAGTTTCGATAATGTCGATGATGGAGATCATAATATATCCCATTACCATACAGAACTGAACCTAACTGGGTCACACAAATAAGAGTTTGAATTTGGTGATCATCAATTGAACTAATCCAATTCAATTGATCTAAATGAGATTCAATTAGGTTCAAGAAAATCGTGCTAGCACTCGATTGAACCTAACGTTCTTCTTTTTCTATCATAAATAGTTGTCCTTACTGAGCCACAGGAGTTTGTGCTTAATCAAAGGCCTTTACTTGGTCTGACTGGAGATTGTCCAGGTCAAAAAAAGGTTGTCTTATTTTAAGACAATACCTGTTATTTTTGGTCACCTACCATTTCTCATCCTTTGACTTTGGTCAAAAGTTGATCTTTGACTGGTCAAATATTGACCATTGATACTTTGACTTCTATCCATGTATCATGCACCTATTGGAGAGCTGGTGGGGGCCTGTCCTCTTACCAGAACCTGGCAAGGAGGAGGGCGCACGCCAGCCTTAGCGTGTGCCCAAGCAGGAGGCGCCCAGGAGTCCCTATTGGATAGGAACTCCATCTCCCTTTTGGATTCTGATTAGACTTCTCCTAAGAAGCAAGTTTGACTAATCTTAGGTGCCATCTAAGGAGGAATCCAAGAGACTCTATTCCCACAAATCAGATTTAGATCTAATTTTATAAAGGGTTGTGATTGGTTGGGAAGAAGAGGAGTTGGATCACGCTTAGTCTATAAATAAGATCCTGCGCCCAACTCAAAGAGCAATTGAAATTCCCACGCCCCAAGGCTACCTCTCCTCTCCTCCTCCATGCCAAGTCCACCTTCTCCCTCTCCTCTCCACGTCCAGAAGGAGTTTGGGATCTTAGTTGGTGCAATCCAGATGAGAGAAAGGCGACAGAAAGCTAGAAGGCTGCACTGCTGCAAAGGACAACTGCTGATCTTCAAAAGGTATTTTGAAGATCCTCCAAATCAGATCCAGATCTAATTTTTGGAGATGTGATAGAGAAGAAGAGGATCTCTAGATCCAGCTAAAGTGGATATCGGTAGAGGCCAGGCACTTGCGTGGCTAGATCCAGAACCTTTCGTTGCTTACAGGATCATCAACGGATAATAGGATTACCCTACATCAAGGTAAACTAAATTTGATTTAATTTATTTAGATTTTATTTTTATTATTAGAATAATAAGAATCAAATTTAAAATATCTCAAATCTGATTAGGATCAAAAAAAAAATTTTGAAATATATCTCTTGATCCGATCAGATCTGAACGAACCTGGTCCGAAAAATCAGGATTTCCCTTCAACTGGTATCAGAGCCAAGGTTCTAAAAGTGTTTAGATCTAATTTTAAATTTATTCTAATTAGAAAATAAATAATTTTAGATGTTACATGAGATGTGATCAGATCTGAAATCAAAAAAAAAAATTAAAATTAAATGATTTGGATCTAAGATTAGAAAATATGCATGACTAGTTCTAAAATAGAATAGTTCTATAGAATAGTCTTGCATGTTTTATTAATTTGAATTTGATTAAATCATATTTTAGATCTATTTATTTACTATTTTTGAATTATAATTAATTATAATATATTCATAAAAATAGTAAATAAAAATTAT
Source organism: Cocos nucifera (assembly GCA_006176705.1). Classification (NCBI taxonomy): domain Eukaryota; kingdom Viridiplantae; phylum Streptophyta; class Magnoliopsida; order Arecales; family Arecaceae; genus Cocos; species Cocos nucifera. The sequence goes on along the minus strand of QRFJ01004560.1, from coordinate 45,801 downwards.
TTAATTTAAACATCATATGAGATATGATTGATGCATGTCTAGACTAGTTGTAGAATAGTTCTACATAGTTGTCTAGATTAGAGTTTTTTTGATAAGATCAATTAATTTAATTTTTTAGATTAATTATAGATAATTTAGATCTAAAAATATGCATGATTCAATACATGAGATGTATGCAAATATACCATGATTAGATCTAATTTGTATATAGATATATGATATAGATCTAAAACAGTTTGTAGTATACATGTTCCTGATTAAGGCGTTTCCTCTTAGCCATCCAGTTATATAGAACGAAGAAGGCTTTAAAGGCCCTCTCCTCCCATCCGATGGGGTGTTCTATGACGTGCAGGGGTGCTGTGCGTTCATACCTTAATCAGAAATCCAAAACTTACTTTCTGCAAAACCCTAAGATCCTGAAATCCTAGGATTTATTGTGCATATTTTGTTTATGACCTAACTTAATTAAGAATTAAGATTATAAAATATTAATTTAGGTCTAAAATTAAAGAATTCATATCTAAGACCATATTCAAAATACTGGATTTGGGCTTGGATAGCTCAATTAGTCTAAGCGGATTGATCAAAACCGATCAAGAGTTGGGTTAGATGGGATCAACAATGCTTAAATTCACCAGCCTAATTAGGATTAAGTCTGGTCAAGATCGAGTCACTGATCAAGCAAGACCTAATTAGGCTCAAAGGTTAGAGTCTAGATTATCAGCTAACCCAATTGGTTCTGGCTCAATAATTTAGTGTCTAAGGTAAGTTTGGCACATACGATCGACTAGTTTTTAATTGGGAGCTACTCAACCTGAATGCGTTCTTGTACGAGTTAATGGCATATCCCTTCCACCGGTCTCACTTACTTGGCCATATCTGTTAACCCAATTCTGATTTGAGGTGGTCAATAATCCGAGCTAACCCATGCCACTAGGTTAGTCATAATTGTTATGACTATGACAAGTCTAGTTTAATGAGACCTAGATCAATGCTCCCTAAGAAAAGATTAAATCTGAGGTCTTCAACCATTGTAGATGTGCGGGCCCTTCTTGGGGTTGATTGTTCTCGACTGGATACAATGGCTCAATTGCACTGGGAAGATGCAACCATGTCTATTAGGCATTGGATGCTATGGGTTGGAGGATGAGTTGGGCTCAATATTTTGGATACGGTGAGAGACTCAATTAGGAATCCAGTCTGTGCAAATGGTGGGTCTGACTTAACTAAGGAGTGGATCAATATTTTCGGATGCGGTGAGATTCCATGAATAGAGATCAAGTTTGGTGTCACCATGATTAGAGAATCATTGAACTAAGAGTGTCACTTCCATTGGGTAACCCATCAACCAGATAACTATTAGGTGAGGTGGATAGAGTTAGTTGTGAGACCCGCACACCCACTAGAAATCATTAAATCATGAAGTTTTTGGCATCTCTACAGAGGGAGTGAGGATCTGAGAAAAGTTAGGAGCTAATTTATTTAAAAATAAAATCCCTAAACAAAATTAGTCAAGTCATAATTACAAATATCTAAACTAGAATCTTTGACTCTCTGTAGAAATAATCGTACGTTCCAACCCATTAGCAACGTATCTGGACACCACATAGACTGACAGAACCTAATTATTAAGATTGGACTCAGGAACTAGTAAAATTATTTTTGGATTCTGAGAAGTTAACCCATGTATTGGATTCAGGACCCTCCCACGCTTACCCAGTCGTCCACCACTGAACAGAGAGCGTCTCTAAAAAAAATAGATAGACGAAGATATAATAAAGGCCAATATTATATGTGGGCTCCGATGTCTGATTGAGCTCGCAACACCAACATGGAAGATATTCGGGACTGCTCGCCAAATGTTGGCTCACCTGTAGAGATGTTTGTGAACAGAGTCGCGCAGCCAAGTATAAGCAACGAAATAAAACTTTTAAAAGGCTTAAGATGCAATGATGGGCAGTTTAGTCCAAAGATCACTGTCTGATGATGAATCAAGGACATGAAAAGACTTAAGAAGCTCGGTGTGAAGTTAGACTTGGATCTGCAGAACGATATTATTCTACAATCCTTGACTGATGCATATGGGCAATTCATCATGAATTACCACATGCATAAACTTCAAAATTCCTTGGTCGAATTAATGAACATGCTGGTCACCGCTGAGCTTTCTATGAAAGGTTCTAAAGGCTCAGTTCTTGCTATGGAATGGACTTCTTTCAAAAGAAAGTCTTATGGAAAGAAAAAGAAGTCTGTGAAAAAGCAGAAGGTGGAAGGAGGAAAGAAGAAGAAGGCAGAGCCGAGGATGAAAGCCGCTGCCAAAGAAAAGTATTTCCATTGCAACAGCGACGGCCACTAGAAGTGGAACTGCCCTACTTACCTGGCCACCTTGAAGAACAAGAAGGAAGGTCCTTCTGGAGGTATGCTCATTATTGAGTCTAACCTTTCAGTTTCTTTTGCATCCAGTTGGGTGCTTGACTCTGGTTCTAGTGCTCATCTATGCACTTCCATGCAGGGTCTTGAGGATAGCAGAAGGCTGAGGGATGGAGACATGATCCTACGCATCGGTAATGAAGCAAGAGTTGCTGTAGTGGCGGTGGGAACATACCCTCTTCGATTACCATCTGGTTTAGACTTAGTTTTGAAAGACTGTTATTATGTGCCTGCAGCTAGCAGGAATTTGATTTTTGTTTCATGCTTAGCACTAGAAGGCTATGTGATTACCTTCTTTAAGGACCATTGTAACATTCTTTATGAAAGAAATAAAATTGCAAATGGTTTTCCTTATTAACGATCTTTATCAGCTACATATTGATGTACCTGTTCTAACTATCGAGCAAAATGTGAATGCCAAATGACCTAGGGATAGTCCAAATGACAGATATCTATGACATCTGAAATTAGGTCATATAGCAGAAGATAGGATCAATAAATTAGAGAAAAATGGGCTATTGAGTCCATTGACTTTTGAGTCATATCCAACTTATGAATCTTGTCTCCAAGGCAAAATGACCAAACTTCCCTTTTGTAGGACATGGGGAGAGGGCCACAGATCTCCTTGCCCTAGTACATACTGATGTGTGCGGCCCATTTGATGTGCCGGCTAGAGACAATTTTGTCTACTTCATTATCTTTACTGATGATCTATCTAGGTATGGGTATGTGTATCTTATGAGACACAAGTCTGAAGCTTTTGAAAAGTTCAAAGAATTCAGACATGAAGTAGAAAAACAAACTAAAAAATCCATTAAGGTTCTTCGATCAGATCGAGGAGGTGAATACCTTAGCCAAAAATTTCTAGACTATCTCAAGAAAAATGGCATAGTCTCTCAATGGACTCCACCAGGAACACCTCAACTCAACGGAGTTTCAGAATGGAGAAATCGAACCCTATTAGATATGGTCCGATCCATGATGAGCTTCACAGACCTTCCTGATTTTTTTTGGGGATACTCATTGTTAACTTCAATTTATCTACTGAATAGGGTTCCCTCTAAAACCATTCTTACCACACCGTATGAGATATGGCATGGTAAGAAACCAAGTCTGAGTCATCTCAGAATTTGGGGTTGTCCGGCTCATGTCAAAAGACAAGCGGACAAGTTAGAGTTTAGGTCCTTCAGAGCTCGATTCATAGGATATCCTAAAGAGTCATTAGGATACTATTTCTACATTCTGGAAGACCACAATGTGATTGTGAGTCGACATGCCATATTTCTTGAAAAATAGTTTATTCAAGATAATGGCATTGGAAAGCAGATTAAGCTTGATGAGAAAGTCTCACAAGCAGAACGAGCTAAGGACCAAGTGGAACCAAATCAGATTGAGCCAATAAGAACACTACCTCCTCCACCTCGTAGATCGGAAAGAGTTTTCCATCCCCCTGAAAGATACTTAGGTATTATTTCAGAGGAAGTAGAGAAAATGTTCCTCATAGGTAATGGTGCTCATGGTGATGATCCCAAAACCTACAATGAGGCAATATCAGATATCGACTCCGAGAAATGGCTAGAGGCAATGCAGTCAGAAATTGACTCGATGCACTCAAACCAAGTCTGGACCTTAGTAGATCCACCAGAAGGTATAGTACCTATTGGGTGTAAATGGATCTTCAAGAGAAAGATTGGTGTAGATGGAATGTGGAGACATTCAAGGCTAGACTAGTGGCAAAAGGTTATAGTCAATGCGAAGGCATTGACTATCAGGATACCTTTTTCCCTGTGGCTATGCTAAAATCCATCCGCACATTGCTTGCCATTGCAGCCTATTTCGATTATGAAATATGGCAAATGGACGTGAAAACAGCATTCTTAAATGGATATCTTGAGGAAGATATCTACATAGAACAGCCGCTAGGTTTCACATCCAGTGATACTGATCACAAGGTTTGCAAGCTGCAAAGGTCCATATATGGACTTAAGCAAGCATCTCGGAGCTGGAACACTCGTTTCAATGATGTGATCAAAATGTTTGGTTTCATCAAAAATGAAGAGGAACCGTGTGTCTTCAAAAAGGTCAGTGGGAGTGCTGTTGTCTTCCTCGTATTGTACGTGGATGACATCCTCCTTATTGGGAATGATATTCCCATGATGACAACAGTCAAATTATGGTTGTCCAAGGAATTCTCCATGAAAGACCTAGGTGAAGCATCCTTTATTCTAGAAATTAAGATCTATAGGGATAGACCGAATAGGATGCTAGGACTTTCACAGAAGATGTACATAGAGGAAGTACTAAAGAGGTTTAGTATGGAAAACTCTAAGAGGGGATTAATACCCTTCAGACATGGTATTCATCTTTCCAAGAAGATGTGCCCTAGCACACCTGAGGAAATAGAATGCATGAGCAAGATCCCTTATGCTTCTGCAATAGGGAGCCTCATGTATGCCATGCTATGTACACGACCTGATATAGCCCATGCTGTGAGTGTCACAAGCAGATATCAATCAAATCCAGGTGAAGAACACTGGACTTCTGTGAAATGTATCCTTAAGTACTTGAGAAGAACTAAGGATATGATGTTGGTCTTTGGTAACGGAGAACTCCAAGTCCAGGGATACACAGACTCGGATTTCATGTCTGATGTAGATGATCGAAAGTCGACATCTAGGAGTCTATTTGTATGCAATGGTGGTGCTGTCAGCTGAAAGAGTTCCAAGCAAACCATGATAGCAGATTCCACCATGGAAGCAGAATATATCACTGCATTAGAGGCTGCGAAGGAAGCATTCTGGTATAAGAAGTTTGCTGCAGAAATTGAAGTAATGCCATCAGATGCCATTTCTCTATACTGCGACAATAATGGTGCCATAGCCCTTGCTAAGGAGCCAAGGTCTCATCAAAAATCCAAGCACATTGAGCAGCGATACCACCTCATCCACGATTACCTCGAGAAGGGTTACGTCGAGGTCAAGAGAGTTGACTCCACAGATAATGTGGCAGACCCACTTACAAAGCTGTTGGGCCAACAGAAGATCGAAGCCCACCTTGAGAAGATGGGACTTAGACTTGTAGCCAATTGGCTTTAGGACAAGTGGGAGATTGTTAGATATATGTGCCCTAGAAGCCAGAATTGGCTGACACTTGTAATACACTTCTAGGGGCAAAATTATAATTTTGACTAAAATCAATAAAATGGATTATTTTCTATCACATATGTGTATTTAGTGTCTGTGATACATCCTTTGAGTTAATGGTAATGATAATTCATATTTTCAAGAGTTGAAAATTTAAGACATGAATAATCATTATTAACTCATAAAATGCTCCAGACCATAGGATCATCATGAGGATGGTGATTGATCCGAGAAGGTTGGTGTACAATCGCTTCTCTTTAGTAGATGAGTCTTGAGTCTACGGTGTGGAGACACCGGAGCGAGAGTACAGGTACTCGTTAGAGAATAAGGGCACTGAGCGTGACCACCTCGAGTAGTCATTAGGAAGTCTACCTTCTCGTCAATGACTGACTCGATGCTGCAGTGGTGTGTCTGGTTCTTTGATCTGAGGTGTATTGGCAGTTCACCTTGAGGGTGTTATAGTTTGACTACACCATAACTCGAGTCTCCTAGCCATACGAAATCCTGAGGTGTATGTTGGCTATAGCATGTTCATTGTAGGAACTGGATTGCATCAAGATGGAATCTATCTACCTCGGTGGTAGAGGAGCAGCCCTATGATGATCATGAGAATCAAGTCCAGAAGCCCATGGCCATGGCAGAGTGAAATAATAGAAAGAGTTTCTATTTAGGTTTTCACATTGGACTTGAATCAAATGATTACATCATATGACAGAGACTAGGGTTTGATGAGTTCACCTAAACCCTAATCTGATCGGGGCTCAAGATAGAAGAACTTAATCATACAGGTAGCTGCACCAAGAGGTTCGCATTCAGCTCTGTTGGGTTGCCACCATATACTGCTAGGTGTCACTGGTGGATTTTGGGAGCAATTAGAATGATTTAGATGATCGATCATTCTAGTTGTTCGAATCAGAAGAGTTCTGATCCATCGAAAGGAGTTTCGATGATGTCGATGATAGAGATCATGACATATCCCATTACCATACAGAACTGAACCTAACTGGGTCACACAAACAAGGGTTTGAATTTGGTGATCATCAATTGAACTAATCCAGTTCAATTGATCTGAATGAGATTCAATTAAGTTCAAGAAAATCATACTAGCACTCGATTGAACCTAACGTTCTTCTTTTTCTATCATAAATAGTTGTCCTTACTAAGCCAAAGCAGTTTGTGCTCAATCAGAGGCTTTCACTTGGTCTGATTGAAGCCTGTCCAGGTCAAAAAAGGGTTATCTTATTTTAAGACAATACCTGCCATTTTTGGTCACCTGCCATTTCTCGTCCTTTGACTTTGGTCAAAAGTTGACCTTTGACTGGTCAAATGTTGACCATTGACACTTTGACTTCTGTCCATGTGTCACGCACCTATTGGAGAGCTGGTGGGGGCTTGTCCCCCTGCCAGAACCTGGCAAGGAGGAGGGCGCATGCCACCCTTGGCATGTGCCCAAGCAGGAGGCGCCCAAGAGTCCCTATTGGATAGGGACTCCATCTCCCTTTTGGATTCCGATTAGACTTCTCCTAAGAACCAAGTTTGACTGGTCTTAGGCACCATCTAAGGAGGAATCCAAGGGACTCTATTCCCACCAATCAGATTTAGATCTAATTTTACAAAGGGTTGTGATTGGTTGGGAAGAAGAGGAGTTGGATCACGCTTAGTCTATAAATAAGACCCTACGCCCAACTCAAAGAGCAATTGAAATTTCCATGCCCCAAGGCTGCCTCTCCTCTCCTCCTCCATGCCAAGTCCACCTTCTCCCTCTCCTCTCTATGCCCAAAAGGAGTTTGGGATTTTAGTTGGTGCAATCCAGACGAGAGAAAGGCGATAGAAAGCTAGAAGGCTGCACTATTGCAAAAGACAACTGCTAATCTTTAAAAGGTGTTTTGAAGATCCTTTAGATTAGATCTAGATCTGATTTTTGGAGATGTGATAGAGAAGAAGAGGATCTCTAGATCTGATCTGAGTGGATATTGGTAGAGGCCAAGCACTTGCGTGGCTAGATCTAGAACCTTCCGCTGCTTACAAGATCATCAACGGGTAATAGGATTACCCTACATCAAGGTAAATTAAATTTGATTTATTTTATTTAAATTTTATTTTTATTATTAGAATAATAAGGATTAGATCTGAAACATCTCAGATCTGATTAGGATCAAAAAAAAAATTTTGAAATATATCTCTTGATCTAATCAGATCTGAACGAACCTGGTCCGGAAAATCAGAATTTTCCTTCAGTAATAAAGTGAGTAGAGTATCGTTCCTAGAGGATTAGAAAATAAGTATTCAAAATTTCTTTCCTATGCTTTATTTAGAAGATCGATTTATGAAAATAAAAAAATAAAAAATAAAATAAAAAAATAATTAAAAATTATAGGAAAATAAAGAGAGTATAATTATTAGAGTTTTAAACTTAAGAGCAATAGGTTACTAAGGCAATTGGTTCATCAACTCAGTCAATACAATATTCAGATTATTAGGTTAATTTTATTTCATGTAACAGTGGAGTCTCCTAGTTTGTTCACTATCCTTTGGTCTAGGCATAGCAAAACTATCAATATTTATTAATTATTCTTTGATCCAAGTGTAATTTAAATAAATATCGATGCATTAAGTTTTGTGAAACTCTCTAATTAAAATATGCTAGATCCAAAATGCACTAAAATTCTCGCATGCATATGAATTCTAATTCGATTCATAATACAAGGTATATAATCAAGAAGTAATAATATAGATGTACTTGGTCCGTATAATTTATGTTCATCAGATCAATTAGAAGATGGCAAGTAATCTAAAAGCATTAAGATCAGATTTATATACTCCTTATGAATAAAATTTAAAATTAAAAGTAAATCATACAAAATATTGCATCAAAAGAGTGGCTACACCTTAGCCTTAGTAAAAAAAAAATTTAGTTCATGATGACAAGTTCAAAAATAGTAAATAAAATAAAAAGCATGAAAAAATTAGATTGTTTATTCGCTGAAATTAGTTGTCCATTGCTCTTGGTGTGGAGAACTCGATGAAGAAGAAAGTCGCTTTGTGTACCGGCCTTCAGAAGAAGAAAAGAAGAGGAAAGAAAAATAATAAAAAAAACTCTTTCTCTTCTCTCCCTAAACACCTCTCTCTCTATTCTCTCTATTTCTCCCTATTTTCTCTTTATTTTCAACTCTATATTTTTGTTCTCCACCTCTTTTCCTCTGCAACAATAGGTAGCAGGCCTTTAAATAGGCTAATCTAGGTGGTCTTAGATCGAAATCCCATTGAAATCGTGTTTAAAACTCTCAAAATAACTCAAAAAAAGCCCTAGATCAATTCTGACCTTTGGATGTCGATCAAACGGGCCAAAAACCACTCAAAAATTATTTTAAAAATTCAAATCAAGTTAGAATTTATTTGGACCATCAGATCAACCTTGAAGATCGAATCTGGGCTATCAGATCATGTCCAAAGAAGCCTCTAATTCTTAGTTTAAAATCGGTTACGCATCTCCACCATTGGATCTCGATCGAAAGTTGCATTCATCATTCGTTAGCACACAGACTTCCGCCATTCGATCAAATCCCAGTGAACAGCATCCGTCGGATCAGACAAAATTCTCAGAATACCCTTTATAGACCATACGCAAGCCTGGCATTGCATGGACCGCCACTTCCTTCAGTTAATTGAAGCATGCTTATCCCCATGAAATCCCTAAAATGCCCTCGTCTGATTACTGTAGTGGTCCACCATGCACCGCAAAAAATCCTGATGTTAGCATGGCGTAAGCTGGGCATCAGTGGATGGTCGGTCTGAGTGCAGTCAGGTTAGGTGGTCTATTAAGCTGGTTTTTCTGAGCCGATTTGAACCAGACCAGCCAACTTTTTTTTTTAATTCATTTCCTTTGAAATTCAATTTTGGGCTCGTTTGAAGTTCATTTGCTTGAAATTTATTTCATCTGATCCAGAAAAATAAGATCTTCATATTGATGGCCTTTTTTCCCACATAGGATTAATAAAAGTATTAATTTCTTAAAAATAGATTAATTTATTTTATAATTTAATATTTTTATTAGTATATTTTTATCACTTATCACACCTCCCAACTTAGTCATTGCTAGTCTCTTAGCAATGCTTTATTTAATACCATGTTTTAATAAGATCATCCATCAAAAAGATAAATTTAGAGTTAAACATCAAAAAGTTTAGAAAATACCACTAACTAAGCATTGAGCATCAGAAGCAAATTTTGTAGTCAGTATAATTAACAACTTTCTTAGATTACATTAAAGATCTACAGCACTTGTGTTCGTAATGACTAACTTAGCATTTTAGTGTTAATTTAAAAGACAAAAGTATCCTCTCTTATCACCTATTTTGATTAATTTTCTATATATTCCTAATTTTATACTCATGAATTAAGGTAGTTTTCACACTGCCTCATTTATTTTTTTTTATACTGAGCATCCGAGCCTTTCCTCCATTTTATGTAAATTTCCATACTTGACCTAGCTGTAGAGACCCAGTTACTAGGCTTTGGGCAATCCACATATACTCGATCTTTTGGACTTTATTTTTAGGCAAGTAGCTCTTTTCTTAAATTTAAATTTTTTTTTATTAGAATGTATATTAATTATCAATTTTTAGTGATAATTGAATCCTCAGTTGGCCTTATAATCAATACTTACTTTGCCTTGTTAGTGTGCATGTGCAATTAAAAGTGCTAATAGTCTTTTGATGACCTAAGTAGGCTGCTAAAAGTCTAACCAACTAATCTAATTTTTTAACTTGTTACATTCATTAGCAGATACTTCTATCTTTTATCACTTGTCCAATCTATCTTGCTCAAGATTTTCTTCTTGACACATGATTTAAAAAGGTTTTGTTTTTTTTTACCTCCAACTTATTCTACATTGTCTTAAAGGAGAGAAAAATAAAGGGTGCAATAAAAGATAGGAAGGATTACACCTGATTTGGTTCAGTCTGGTTCTTTGAAGCTTTGAAATTTGGCTTGAGCTCTCATTAATTTTTCTCTGCAAAATTAAAAATACACACCAAAGTAGTAAAAGAGCAACAATAAATTACTAAAAAATAAAAAAAAAGAAAAATGATCAAAGCTAAAAAAAGAAGAAATAACCTATCTAGTAGTTCTGATTTATAATCTTTAGCTTGACTTTCTTTGAGTTCTAAATTGAATCAATCCGATGCCACTTCAATTGGAATACTTTCATGTTTGGTCGAGCCCTCTTTCAATTGGATATTGCTAGCTTTCATAGTCTCAAATCTATTTTCTACAGAATTCTCATATACCAAATTATCAATAATATCAATTAAAAAATAAGTTTAATTATCATCAGGATGTTTAGTATCTTTAAAAATATTAAAAGTAACTTATTCATCTTGGATTCTAAGAATTAATTTTTCTTGTTGAACATCTATTAAAGCTCCTCCAGTAGCTAAAAAAGGGTCTCCCTAAGATAAAGGGTACATCATAATCTTCTTCCATATCAAGAACAATAAAATCAATAGGAAAATAAACTTGTTTACCTTTACCAAGACATCCTCCACTATACCTCTTAGGTATTTGATGGATCTATTGACTAATTGAAGAGTAATAGTGGCAGGCTTCGATTCTCCTAGACCCAACTTTCTGAAAATAGAAAAAGGCATGAGATTAATACTTGCTTCTAAATCACATAAAGCTTTATCAAAACTACAATCACCAATTATGCAAGGGATAGTAAAACTTCCTGGATCTTTTAGCTTCTGTAGTAATTTATTTTGAAGTATTGCCGAGCATTCTTCATTCAAATTTATCCTCTCATGCTCCTTCAGCATTTTCTTATTTGTTAGAATTTCTTTGAGAAACTTGGCATACCTGGGCATTTGAGTGATAGCATCTACAAAAAAAATATTAATATATAAATTCTTTAAAATTTTGAAAAAATTAGAAAATTTCTTATTTGGATGTTGTATTTGTCTCTCTAGGAATGGTAGTAGCGGCATGTCGGACTTCACATTTGGATCGGCAAACTGTATATCTGGAGACCATCCATCTGCTGGTTGTTTTGGTGATTGACGAATTTTAGTTGATGGTTCCTTATTTATAGTTGGCTCTTTAGTCTCTTTCTTTTAATGTGGCTCCTCCAGCTTTTTACCACTTCTTAGGGTGATAGCATTGACTTGCTTCCTTGGATTGGTTTCGTGTTGCTAGGCAAGGATCCTTGAGGTCTCTCGAAGATTATCTTAGCCATTTGGCCTATTTGCATCTCCAAGTTTTGAATTGCTGCTGCTTGGTCTTGCCTAAGCTTGACTTCCAAATTTTTTATAATTGCTTCTTAGTTTTGTATGAATTTGACCATCAGCTCCTCCATGTTGGACTTCTTTTCACGTACTTGGAACCTTGATGGTAGCTGTTGTACTGCATTTTGATTGCTCTATGAGAAATTTGGATACTGCCTCTATCCTTGATTGTATGTGTTGGAGTAGGGATTGTTTTGTTGCAGTCTAAAAAAGCTACCAACATAATTAGCTGTATTAGTTACTTTAGAAAAAGAATTACCTATCTGGCAGTTGCTTGTATCATGTCCTCCTCCACACAGGTCATAAGTGATGCTCTGAACATGCATAGCTGTTTCCTTGAAGTTGTTGACTTCGGCTCTAAGGGCTGCAATTTCAGCTAGTAAGGTTGGCACGCAATCTACTCCCTGCACAGCTGTTGGTCTTTTCAGCATCATGCATTCTGTTTGCCACTGATAGCTATTTGATGCCATCTCATCAATCAGATCAAAGGCTTCTTCCTGTATTTTTTGGTTAATGGTTCCTCCTACTGCTGCATCAATCATAGAATGATAAGTAGAAGATAAACCATTATAGAAAGCTTGTACCTGAAGCCATATGAGTAGTTGATGATGTGGACATCTCCTTAGCAGTTCCTTGAAATGCTCCCAAGGCTCATATAGTGTCTTCATGTCCATCTGCATAAAAGAAGTGATATCATTGCACATCTTGGTAGTCTTGGAAGGTGGAAAGTACTTGGCTAAGAATTTTTGGATTAGAACATCCCAAGTTGTGATAGAACCTATAGGAAGAGAATGAAGCTAGCTTTTAGCTTTATCCCGTAAAGAGAAAGAAAATAACCTTAACCTAATAGCATCATCCAATACTGATAAGTACCATAAATTTATCAATAAAATTATTAATTTATTAATTAATTTATATTAATTTTTAAGAATTAATGATTAATTTATATATAATTTTTAAGAAATTCATATTTTTTTTAATTAAAAAATTAATTAAAAAATAATAAAAATTAAAAAATAAAATTTTATAATCAATGGAAAGAGCTCATTTTTTTTATTACAACGAAATAAGTTTGAAATAAAATGAAGCTAAAATAAAGAAGATATGAATTTTTAAAGAAATAAAATAAAAATTAAATAAAAAAAGAAAATGGCTTAACCGGCTCTGCAAGCCAAGCCAAGCCATCAAAGCCGACTCAGCTGTAGAAGCCACTAGTCGGTCCATGATCCAAGCGTGGACCGCCAACTCAGAAGAAATCAACGAATCAAGGCATGACACGTGGCAGACCTAGACCCTTAAAGGGTCTATAGAAATTTATTGCGGCTCATAGGATATTTTGGTCTTTTCACTTAGCGATAAGAGTGCTGATTGGCTGTGGCGTGTGGTGCGGCTGGTCCATGCGGTCCATGGGAACAATAATTACGTGATCGGATGGCTGCAGTTGATTGCGGTCAAGATCGGACGGTGGTGGTTATTTCTGAGTTTGATTCAAATTCTATCAGCGATCTGATGCAATCCAATGGCTAGAAAACCAACTGATGAAGATCCAATGGTCCAGAATGCTCTCAACGGTGATCAGGACTCCCGACGTATGATTAGCGGCTAGATTTCCTCTATTAACGCAGGATCGGATGGTCAGAATTTAATCCGACCTGATCTGGGCTGGTATACATCCGATTTTGATGATTTTTGGATCATTGGATTCCTATTTATGGCCAAATTTCATCCAGAGCAGCAGAATTCATCCAGAACTTCTTTTAATCCAATTTTTACTCAGATTTCTCCATATTTTGATGATCAAAGAGCTTCTTAGTCCCACATTGCCCAGGAGAAAACTCTCCAGTCCTCCTAGCTCTATAAAAAGAACCCCAGGCCTCCAGAAATCAACATCTCCGATCAAGGTGAAACTTTGGTATAGGGTGAAGCCAGGCTCTAGGTTAATGGTTGCTTCAAGGCAACTGGTGCTAAGAGAAAAAGCTAGGCTTCCACACCATCTTTCCACCCATCTCGATCCAAGATCAGAGATCAGGCTATTTTATTTTATTTTATTTTACTTTTAAATTTTATGCATTTAAATTTTAAAATTTTAATTAATAAAAATTTTATTATTGCACTTTAATTTTAGCTTTTTATTTTTATTATAATTTAATTTTTATATTTTAATTATTACTTTTTATTTTCTTACAAGTAAATGCTAAGATCTAACTAGTAGATCTTAGTACCAAGTTTACTTTTCTGCATAATTTAATTTTTACTTCGCAATTTTAATTTCTGACTTTAAATTCTATTTTTAATTTTTTTTCATTTTCTTTTAAGAAAATCAAAAATTTTAAATCTAAAAATACTATCTTCTCTGTGGACTCAATCTGACTCACTGCTATCTACGTATTTTTAATTATTTTAAGAAGTCGGATTAAACTAATAAACATGGTGTCTTAACGACAACATCGCATTTCTATCAAATTTTTGGCACTATTGTCGGGGATTGTTTTTGATTTTTGATTTTAATTTTTTTGATTTATTTTAAATAAATTAAAAATAATTTCAGCAAACGAACCAAGTTTTTGGCGCCTTTGCCAGGGAAGGCACGGACATTAAATTTTTGATCTCTTTGATTTTTCTATAAATAAATTATAAATAAAATTTTTATTTTCTTATAAATATTGCTTGCTAATTTTTTTTTATTATTTTGTAGAAAAAATGGTTAAAGAATTAAAAGAATCAGCAAGGAACAAATCATTCAGTTTTGCTTGGTGAGATCAATCCTAACCCTAGTCCTTTTCTTTTATTTATTTATTTATTTTATTTTTAAACTAAATTTTAAAAAAAATCTACTTAAATCTAATTTTAAAAAAAAATCTCATGATAAGATTAGAAATCCTAACTATTTAGAGCATGCATCATATTAGTTTTATTTTTATTTTTATTTTTATTTTTTGATGATTGCTGGAGGCAAGGTAAGCCTTTCAAAATTCAATTAGTTGCATGCATCTAGTTTAAATTGCATAGAACCCTTTGATTGAAAATTTTATTATGCATATGCATCTTTAAATCAAATTAAGGGCACAACCCAATTAATTAAGATAAGATGGAGATTTGATCACCCTTCCTTGGCCCATAAACAACCAACCAGCATCCTGCATTGACCTAAGCCTCTAATTTTAAAACCAATTAGACATTAGTCCTAGAAACTCGAGCTCAATAGGATGAGGAACCCTAAGAGTTGAACCAAATTAGGGTTAGTCAATTTGACTGATGTCTAGAAAAGTGGTTCAGGGATGATTAGGCCCGAAGGAAGATGGTTTCTAATTGGTTTCGTTCACTTATCTGGTCAAGCACAATTGGTATCTAAGGCAAGCAACGGAGGACTCCCACCGACTTTATACTTATCTGATTAGTTGATTAGATGATCCTATACTTGGAGGGCTTGAAGGTGACCTTAACAGTTAGGAGCTGTCTAGATCTAGGATAATCCTTAGTCAAGATTGATTGACTAACTTGATTACTAACCAACATCAAACCTAATTAAACCTAATTTTTCTCTCTCTTCTTAGTTCTAGGACTCCTTAAGGATTTTTTTTTAGAACTTTTATTTTTTTTTCTCTTTAAAAATAAAATAAAATAAAATAAAAATTAAATTAAAAATTAAATTAAATTAAACTAACTTAAAAAATATATATTAAAAATAATAATTAAATTTAAATTAAATTAAATTAAAAATAATAATTAAAATAATTAAAATAATCTAAAAAAATTATTTTTTTATAAAAATAATAATATAATAAAATAAAAAAATTTAAAAAAAATTTAAAAATTTTAAAAAATTTTGAACCACACGTTAGGGTTGCACTAGTACATATACGGTAGGAAATCACTTTACTTGATCTAATTGAACCCAATCATAACATTGAAAGGCTGAATTGTATTAAACTCGATGGCTAAAAATTTTAGAGAACCACCTAAGCAGATTAAGGAGTATTTTATCCCTTCTACCTATAGCCCATCGACTTGTATCCAGTTACCTAATATCCATGCTATCCACTATGAGATCAAGCCGACCATAATCTAGATGCTCCCATCTTTTTACGAAAACACCAATGAAAACTCTTACAAATATCTGAATGAATTCTTAGAAATCTGTTCTACGATGAGAATTCAAAATTTAACTAATGATGCCCTTAGACTAATTTTATTTCCCTTATCATTAAAAGACAAAGCCAAGTATTGGCTTGGCACAATAGGGAGACCAATTAAAACTTGGGCTGAATTGCAAAATGAATTTCTTAAGAAATTTTATCCCATAAGCCGAACCAACATTATGAGGTGAACTATCACTGAATTTACTCAGCTTCTAGGGAAACAGATTCACGAGTCATGGAAGAGACTTAAGAAACTTCTTAGAAAATGCCCACACCATGATATGTCTAAGTGGCAAATAGTTCAAACTTTCTATGAGGGTTTAGAAGACCAATACAGACAGATGATAGATGCATCCTGTGGAGGTGCATTCATGAGCAAGAGTGAGGACGAAGCCTACACCTTATTTGAAATCCTGAGTGAAAAATTAATTAACCATGCTTCGTTATCTTTCTACCAAACCTGGGCAGGGATCCATGAATTTAAATATCTAGAATCTAGTCCTAAGGCTGATTCAAATTTGATAAATAAAGTGAACTTTCTTGCTCAGAAATTAGATCAAGTTCTAACCCTAGGTCAACAATCTCCTACATAATTCACATCATCTTCTCAGGAGATTTGTTCAATCTATGCCAGCCCAACCCATAATGTGAGTGAATGTCCTATAGCTGTATAGTTTTCACCTTTTATCCAAGAACAAGACCAAGCTGTTCAAGACTACTCTAAGCCAGTTAATGATCCATTTTCAAATTCATATAACTCTAGCTGGAGAAATCATCATAATTTTTGTTGGAAACCACAACAGACTCAGGCTTAGACCCAAACTCTATTAATGCAAAATTATCAGAATAGGCCCTAATACCAAAACTATGCCTATAATAATGGCCAGTCTAGTCAGTTTACGCAGCCATCATATAACAACCAGCTATCATACCTACCTCCTCAACAGACCAATCTAGCCGATGATAGATTTAACCAACTTCAATAATTGATTCTGACTCAATAGCAATCTATCGCCAATCTAGAAGCTCAAATCAAACAACTAGTTGAGTCTAACACAAGGAGAAAACTAGA
Organism: Cocos nucifera; assembly: GCA_006176705.1. NCBI lineage: Eukaryota > Viridiplantae > Streptophyta > Magnoliopsida > Arecales > Arecaceae > Cocos > Cocos nucifera. The sequence goes on along the minus strand of QRFJ01004560.1, from coordinate 28,736 downwards.
TCAACTACCAAGCCTACCAATTTCAAACAACCCACCTAATGTCCACCAATCACTTAGATTAAATTATCAAACTAATATCCCACCTAAGAATCCTCAATTAAAGAATGCCAAAGTTAAAAGCTATAGAATTCTTATAGACCCATACCAAGATCAGGTGAGAGAGGCTAGTACCGATGCTAGCCAAAATAAAAATTTAGAGGAACAGATTAGTACTGAGACTAACCACACAGAAGAACCTGAGCCAAGAATTAGTCCTAATGCTAGTTCTAGTTTAAATAAGATAGAAAAAGGGAAAAAGAGAATAGATGATTTATCCAAAACTTATAAACCTAAAAGCCTATTTCCTTCAACCCTAGAAGTCAGTTCTTCTTACAAAAATCAAGAGGTATGTAATGAAATATCAATGGAATTATTTAAACAAGACCATAATAATTTACCTCCAGAATTAAAATCATCTTTAGTCACCCTTCCAGCATCCATTGAATCAAACTTAACTCCTAAAACAAAAACTCAATTCAGAAGTATTTTAGAAGAACAAATAGGAGAAATTCTTAATAAACATGGGTCTGAGAATGAGATCACAAATTATGTCCCTAAAATTAATAATGAATATATCAATCATAGGATTATAAATCAACTTTCTGATATTGGCAATCTAAAATCATTGAAATTTGTCAATCCAGTATTTGACACAGGATAGTTTGCATTATGTCTGGCTGAAGACGGTAAACTTAGCGCTTGTTGGAAGGCAACCCAATATTTATTTCTTTTTATCTAATTTATCTTTTTAGTTTATTTTCTTTTTAGGATAATTTGAATAAGTTGGAGGGAGAGCTTAAATTTTTAAAGGTATGTGCAGACCAAAAATATAGTCAGGTATATTTTTTCATGTTCTTTATTACATCCTTTATTTTTTTTTCTCCATTGAGGATAATATTGATTAAGTTAGGGGGGAGAAAAATAAAAATTTTTAAAATATTAAGTCCTCAAAAAAGTTAGTATTTAGTATTTAGACACCTAATTATGCTTAAGAATCGAATTAAACTAAGCATTTTTAAAAAAAAATGATATACAAATCAGAGAATCTGTGAGATATTGAGGAATCAAGTATTAAGAAAATTCAATAAAGAGTTAAGTTTAGAACATAAAAAAAATTTTCTTGGAGCATTTCTAATTACTTCTACTAGCATCAAAGAAAAGTCTACTTTTTATAGACTTGTGTAGGATAACTATATGTTTCTTCATATAAAAATTTTATTTTAATAAAATAATTTTCAAGTACTTCTTACTGAGTAACCGGGTCTCTTTACCTAAGCAAGCATTGAGTTTCACGTCAAAAGGTGGGAAGGGCAAAGAAGCTCATTGTAAAGCTAGTCTTAACTCGTAGCCTGTTTGATTCGAGCTAGTAAGCTCGAGGGGTATTCTATACCTAGTGCCCTAAAGCCAACTGGTTTGGAAGTCATTGGCCCAAGACTCACTATATGAATCAAATAGGAAGCTTAAGGGATTAAGACACTCAATAGTGGTACAATGTTAAAAAAAAAATATTGGTTTTCCATCAAGTAATCGAGTTCCATTGCCTAAGCAATGATATTCGCATCAAAAAGTGGGCAATGTAAAGATAAAAATCAATAAATGAAGGGCGGAAGAAGCAATGCACTTGTCTATATGAATGTTTAGACAAATCAGAGATAAAGGTGGGATAATTTAGAAAAAGTTCAAAAAAATTTAATATTCTTTACTTAATCTTTCTATTGATAAGTATTAATATTTTAATGATATATCTCACTTAAGCTCTACTAAATATCAATGGCCATTTTGAAAATTACTTAGATAAAATTCAAAACTCTAAAGTTAAAAGATATTTAAAACTAAATTCTTTCTTTACTCGAGGACGAGCAAAGCTTAAGTTGGGGGGTATGATAAGTATCATAAATTTACCAATAAAAATATTAATTTATCAATTAATTCATATTAATTTTTAAGAATTAATGATTAATTTATATATAATTTTTGAGAAATTCATATTTTTATTAATTAAAAAATTAATTAAAAAATAAATAAAAATTAGAAAATAAAATTTTATAATCAATGGAATGAGCTCATTTTTTTGATCATAACGAAATAAGTTTGAAGCAAAACGAAGCTAAAATGAAGAAAATATGAATTTCTAAAGAAATAAAATAAAAATTAAATAAAAAAATGGCTTAGTCGGCTCTACAAGTCAAGCCATCAAGCCAAGCCAAGCTATCAAAGTCGACTCAGCCATAGAAGCCACTAGCTGGTCTACGATCCAGGCGTGGATCGCCAGCTCAGCAGAAATCGACAAATCAAGGCACGACACCTAGCGGACCTAGACCCTTAAAGGGTCTACAGAAATCTATCGTGGCTCACAGGATATTTTGGTCTTTTCACTCAGTGACAAAAGTGCTGATTGGCTGCAGTGTGCGGTGCGGTCTGTCCATGCGATCCATGGGAACAGTAATTACGCGATTGGACGGCTGTGGTTGATTACAATCAAAATCAGACGACGGTGGTTATTTTCAGGTTTGATTCAAATTCTATCAGTGATCTGACGTGATTCGATGGCTAGAACATCAACTGATGAAGATCCAACAGTCTAGAATGCTCTCGATGATGATCAAGACTCCCAACGTGCGATCAGCGGCTAGATTATCGGACGGCCAGAATTTAATCCGACCTAATTTGGGCTGGTACACATTTGATTTTGATGATTTTTGGACCATTGGATTCTTATTTACGGCCAGATTTCATCTGAAGTAGTAGAATTCATCCAGGACTCCTTTTAATCTAATTTTTACTCAAATTTCTCCATATTTTGATGATCAAAGAGCTTCTTAGTCCCACATTGCCTAGAAGAAAACTCTCCAGCCTTCCTAGCTCTATAAAAAGGATCCCAGGCCTCCAGAAATCAACATCTCCGATCAAGGTGAAGCTTTGGTACAGGGTGAAGCCAGGCTCTGGGTTAATGGCTACTTCAAGGCAACTAGTGCTGAAAGAAAAAGCTGAGCTTCCACACCATCTTTCCATCCATGCCGATCCAAGATCAGAGATCAGGCTATTTTATTTTATTTTATTTTATTTTTAAATTTTATATATTTAAATTTTAAAATTTTAATTAATAAAAATTTTATTATTATATTTTAATTTTAGCTTTTTATTTTTATTATAATTTAATTTTTATATTTTAATTATTATTTTTTATTTTTTTGTAAGTAGATGCTAAGATCTAACTAGTAGATCTTAGTACCAAGTTTACTTTTCTGCATAATTTAATTTTCACTTCATAATTTTAATTTTTGACTTTAAATTTTATTTCTAAATTTTTTTTTCTTTTAAGAAAATCAAAGATTTTAAATTTAAAAATACTATGTTTCTTATGGATTCGATCGAACTCAGTGCTATTTATGTATTTTTAATTATTTTAAGAAGTCAGATTAAACTGATAAATACGGTGTCTTAACAACAACATCGCGTTCCTATTAGATATTTCATTAATTTTAAAAGTATCATAAAGTTCAAGAAAGTTAAAAATATGGGCATTCGGATCATCATGCACATATCCACTGAATTGGATAGTTTATTGAGTCATCTAGATCATCGCCAATTTTATTTTAAAGTTGTTTGCTCGCACAAGTGGTCTCCTGATGCTCGAAGCTGCATCGACTATAGATGGTGTGATGTAATTATTTAATGGATGATGTGCTGCTCAAATAGCTTCATGTTGTCCCTCGATCGCCATATCCAACTCCAGATTAATGATGTTAGGATCTTCAGCTGCCATGTTTCTTTCTTATTGTAGTCTTCTGATGGTCCTTTCAATTTCTAGATCTAAAGGTAGTAAGTTATTATGTCCAGTACGTATCATGCACTGAATAAATTTAAAAATAAAGTAAGAATAAAAATTAAAAATAAAATTCTAAAGTAAAGCTAGGATCAAAATTTTAATATTATTTTAGACACAATCTCCAGCAATGGCATCAAAAACTTAATGCATGCTAATCTATAGCTATGGCAAGTGCACCAGTTGATCAAGTAATAAAGTAAGTGAGTAGAGTATCATTCCTAGAGGATTAAAAAATAAGTACTGAAAAGCTCTTTCTAATACTTTATTTAGAAGACCAATTTATGAGAATAAAAAAAATAAAGAATAAAATAAAAAAATAATTAAAAATTATAAGAAAATAGAGAGAGTGTAATTATTAGGGTTTTGAACTTAAGAGCAATAGGTTACTAAGGTAATTGGTTCACCAACTCAGTCAATACAATATTCAAATTATTAGGTTAATTTTATTTCATGTGACGGTGGAGTCTCCTAGTTTATTCACTACCCTTTGATCCAGGAGTAGCAAAACTATCAATATTTATTAATTATCCTTTGATCCAGGTGTAATTTAAATAAATACCGATGCATTAAGTTTTGTGAAACCCTCTAATTAAAATATGCTGCATCCAAAGCACACTAAAATTTTTGCATGCATATGAATTATAATTCGATTCATAATACAAGGTATATAATCAAGAAGCAATAACATAGATGTACTTGGTCCGTATTATCTATGTTCATCAGATTAATTAGAAGATGGCCAGTAATCTAAAAGCATTAAGATTATATTTATATACTTCTTATGAATAAAATTTAAAATTAAAAATAAATTATACTGAATATTACATCAAAAGAGTGGCTACACCTTAGCCTTAGTAAAAGAAAATTTAGTTCATGATAACAAGTTCAAAAATAGCAAATAAAATAAAAAGCATGAAGAAATTAGATTATTTATTCACTGAAATTGGTTGACCATTTCTCTTGATGTAGAAAACTCGATGAAGAAGAAAGTCGCTTTGTGTACCAGCCTTCGAAAGAAGAAAAGAAGAGGAAAGAAAAATAATAAAGAAAAACTCTTTCTCTTCTCTCCCTAAACACCTCTCTCTCTGTTCTCTCTATTTCTCCCTATTTTCTCTCTATTTTCAACTCTGTATTTTTGTTCTCCACCTCTTTTCCTCCATAACAGTAGGTAGCAGGCCTTTAAATAGGCTAAACCGGATGGTTTTAGATCGAAATCCCATTGAAATCGGGTTTAAAACTCTCAAAATAACTCAAAAAGAGCCCTGAATCAATTCTGACCATTGGATGTTGATCAAATGGGCCAAAAATCACTCAAAAATTATTTTAAAAATCCAAATCAAGTTGAAATTCATTTGGACCATTGGATCAGCTATGAAGATTGAATCTGGGCTGTCAGATCGTGCCCAAAGAAGCCTCTGATTCTTAGTTTAAAATCGGTAATGCATCTCCACCGTTGGATCTCGATCGGGAGTTGCATCCGCCATTCATTAGCACAGATTTCTGCCGTTCGATTAAATCCCAGAGAACAGTATCTTTAGGATCAAGCAAAATTCTCAGAATACCCTCTATAGATCGTGCATGAGCCCAACATTACGTGGACTGCCACTTTCTTCAGTCAATCAAAGCGTGCTTGTCCCCATGAAATTCATGAAATGCTCTCGCCTGGTTACTATAGCGGTCCACCATGCACTGCAAAAAATCCTGACATCAGTGTGGCATAAGCTAGGCATCAGCGAGCGGTTGGTTTGAGCGCGGTCGGGTCGGGCTGTCTACTGAGCCAGTTTTTCTGAGCCAATTTGAACCAAACCGACCAACTTCTTTTTTAATTTATTTCCTTTAAAATTTAATTTTGGGCTCATTTGAAGTCCGTTTTGCTTGAAATTTTTACCACTTATGAGGGTGTGAGCTCAGAAGTTGCACTCCCAAGTCTTAGAAATATAAGAAGATAGGTCATGAAAAGATGGAAGCGAGTCGGAAGAAGAATCAATCTCAATAATAAAGTTCAAAAACTAGGCTGACTCGGTCTAAGACTGAGCCGACTCAGTTGGGAACTAGGTCGGCTCAGTCCAAGACTGGGTCGACTAGATCTTAGAGAAAAATCTAGATAGAAAGCAGCATTTTTGAGCTATTAGCATATTACACAACTAGGTTGGCTCAGTCTGAGACTGAGCCGATCCAGTCGTAGGTTAGCTAGCTTAGTCTGAAACTAGGCCAGCTCAGTTTTTTTGTGTTATTATTTTGTGTACGTGGATTGTTTGGATATAGAGAGTTTTTCTATGAACTTGAGCTTGACCCTTTGTAAAGTATATATACTAGAAATAGGTCAAGATTGTAAGTGTGCTAAAATATACTAAATAAAAGCTCATTTCTCTTGAAAATTTCTTCTTCTCTTCTTCTCTATTTCTTGATTTATTTGATCATACTTCTGCATCAATCTCTAAGAAGTACTTTCTTATTGCTTGGCTAATCACCAACGTTCACGTCGATCCGTATGGGAAGAGCACATATTCCTAACATTTGGTATCAGAGCGGTGTTGCATGGAAGGAAGGAAGACAACTAGGGTTTACTACATCCAAGATCTATTACACCAGATTTTATCTTAAGAACTTCTAGTTTGCTTTGTGGTTATATCTAGATTGAGGTGGAGATTGTTTACACGGAGGAATGGTGATACAGAAGTTTGGAAAGAGGATCTAGGGCTAGTTAGATTTTCTATGAAGGATAGTTTTACTGGTGTATGATCATGAAGGATGTTAGGGATCTATTCTTGACTTGTTTGAAGTCATGGAATCAAGTGGATTCAAGGTGGATTTTAAGAAGTTCGATCGTAAGAAAAACTTTATCCTATGGCAGCAAAGAGTAAAGAACTTGTTGGTTCAGTAGAGGATCTACAAGGTCTTGACAAAAGAAAGATCAGAAAAGATCGGTGCTGAGGATAGAGAAGAGTTGGAGAAAATTGCTTTTAGCATAATCTGGATGTGCTTGGTCGATCAAGTTTTGTCGGAGGTTTGCATAGTGACTACAACAAAGGGGCTCTAGGAGAAACTGGAGAGCACATACATGCAGAAGAACATGACAAACAAGCTATGGTTGAAGAAATAGCTGTATAGTCTGAGGATGCCCGAAGATGGAGATCTTGTTGCATATATTCAAGGTTCAATCAGGTGTGTTCTGAGATGATAAGTTTGGATGTGAAGATTGATGAGGAGGATCAGGCATTGCTGCTATTATGTTCTCTCCCAGGTTCGTATGATGGTCTCATAACAACTTTAGTTTATGGGAAGGACATCCTAAACTATGAAGAGGTTGTTGGTGTGCTCAGATCAAATGAGCAAAGGAAGAAGATCTGCAAGGGAGATCCTAAGTCTGAGATCTTGGCTGTGAATAAAAGATAGGAAAGATCAAAAGAGAAGATAAGAGGAAAATCTAAGGATAGGTCAAAGTCTCACGATCAGAGGAAGATGATATTAAAATGTTATAAATATCATTAGCCTGGACACCTAAGGAGAGATTGTCCCTTTTTTAGATCAAAAAAAGGGAAGGCCAGTAAGAAAGATGATACAGCTTCTGTGAGTAGTGGAGAAGATCTGCTAGTTGTATCAGATGGATCCATATAGTGCGATACTATCTAGATATTAGATTCAGCATGCTCACACCACTATACTTCTCATCGAGAGTGGTTTGCTACCTACCAAAAGATCGATGGTGGAAGTGTTAGCCTCGAAGATGATCACCCATGCAAAGTAGCTAAAATTGGCTCTATCAGGATGAGGATGTACGATGGGATCATTCGTACATTATCAAATGTTAGGCATGTACTAGAGTTGAAAAAGAATTTAATTTCTTTGGGCTACTTAGAGAAGCAGGGTTATGCTTTTAATAGTCAGGATGGGAGTGAATGTCTGAAAATTTTCAAGAAAGCTTTGGTGGTGATGGGAGGTAGAAGACTAAGCAACAATCTTTAAAGAATAGAAGGCTCAGTGATAAATGATAGTGCAAAGGTGCTAGCAGTAGCACAGAAGGAGTAGATTTTATATCAACTGTGGCACTATTGGATGGGTCATATGAGTGACCGTGGGCTTACAGAACTAAGCAGAAGAGGTATGATCTCAGTCCTGAAGAAGGAGGGCATGATCTTTATGAGCCGTGTATCTTTAGCAAATAGCATAGGATGAAGTTTGCCAGAAGTACCTAGCACAGTGAGGGAGTGCTCGATTTAGTACACTCAGATGTGTGGGGACCAACTCCTGTATCAGCTAGAGGTGGGGCAAAATACTTTGTTACTTTCATTGATGATTTCTCAAGAAAGGTATGGGTTTTTCTGATCAGAGAAAAATCAGAGGTGTTTGCCTGGTTCAAAGCCTAAAGAGCTGAAGTAGAGGAGTCAGGGAGATAGGTAAAGTGTCTGAGGTCGAATAATGGAGGAAAGTATACTAGCCTGATGTTCAAGAGGTACTACGAGGAAAATGGCATCAAATGCCATTACACGATGAGGATGACTCTCCAGCAGAATAGTGTCGTAGAGAAGATGAACCAGACACTGACCGAGAAGACACGGAGTTTGAGGCTGTAGACATCACTCCCAATGTCTTTTTGGAGTGATGCTCTAACTTTTTCTTATTTTCTTATGAATAGGTCTCCTCATTATAAGCTGAATGAAGGCATTCCAGAAGAGGTCTGGAGTGAAAAGAAGGTGGAGCTTGGCCATCTGAAAGTCTTCGGTTGCACAGCCTATGCACATGTGGAGGCAACCAAGAGGAGTAAATTGGATCCAAAATCTCAAAAGATGACATTCATAGAGTATCCACAAGGAGTCAAGGGGTACCTGCTATAGGACTCTCAGGCATAGAAGTCAGTGATCAGTAGGGACATTATCTTTGATGAGAAGAGCATCTTGAGGAGGTCTGGGATAGATGGAACTGGAAAAACAAAGGTGAACAGCGATGGCCAGTCAGAGAATGACGGCATGCAGGTTACATCCACTTATAGGAGCGTTCCTATTGAGGTGGAGCCGGGCAGAAAAGTATTATCTCAGATTGAAAATCAACATGGAGGGCCGACAGTTCAGATAGATGTGCAGGAGCAGCAACAAACATTGGGCAAAGATGTGTTAGTGGGAGTGGCTTTACACAAGCCCTAGAGTACTATTAGGAGACCGATCAAATATGACATTGATGAGGTTATCTCCTATGCATTCATCACTGCTAATGGAGATCTAGAGAATTATGCAGAGGCCATGGAGAGTGAAGATCATGATTCATGGATGCAAGCCATAATGGAGGAGATGGAATCACTTGAGAAGAATTAGACATGGCAGCTGGTAGATCTTCTAGAAGGTGCTCAACCTATTGGCTCAAAGTGGGTGTTCACAAAGAAAGAAGCACCTTCAGAATAAGGTGGAGTCAGATTCAAAGCAAGGCTGGTAGCAAAGGAATACTCACAAAAGGAAGGAATTGACTATACAAAAATTTTCTCTTCTGTTGTGCATCATACATCTATTCGAGTTTTGCTGTCACTGGTGGCACAGCATAACATAGAATTGGAACAGATGGACATAAAGATGGCCTTCCTTCATGGAACTTTGGAGGAAAAAATCTACATGAAGCAGCCAAATGGTTTCATGGAGATGGGATAGGAAGAAAATGTGTGTTTACTTAGGAAGTCTTTGTATGGCTTGAAACAATCCCCTCATTAGTGGTATCGAAGGTTTGATAGCTTTGTCTTGAGCCTGGATTTCAGCAGATGTGAATATGATTGTTGTATCTACATTAAGAATGTAGATTAGGAGGATGCCCTGTACCTATTATTGTTGTAGATGATATGCTCATAACCAGTAGAAGCATGGATTCTATGAAAAGGTTGAAAAGAGCATTATCATCTAAATTTGAGATGAAAGATTTGGATCCAGCTGAGAAAATCCTTGGAATAGAGATTTGCAGAGATAGGTGCAAAGGAGTGCTCCATTTGTCATAAGAAAAGTATGTCCAGAAGGTTCTGAAAAGGTTTGGGATGGAGAAGGTCAAACCTGTAGAGACGTCATTATCGAGCCATATGTCTCTCTCCAAGTTACAGTGCCCCCAGTTAAAAGAGGAGAGAGAGTACATGGAACGAGTCTCTTATGCAAATTCTATAAGCAGTGTGATGTATACTATGGTATGCTATAGATCAGATATAGTACATGCTATGAGCACGGTTAGTAGATACATGGCTAACCATAGGAAGAAACACTGGAAAGCATTGAAATGGATATTGAGATATCTGTATGGAACAAGGGATTATGGTTTGGTGTTTGGTGGGCAGTCAGGAGTATTTGGAGAATAATCTATGAAGATGTGTGAAGGTTCAAATCCTCTAAAAGGATTTGTTGATGCAAATTATGCTGGTGATCTTGATACAAGGAGGTCTACTATTGGATACCTCTTCTGCGTATATGGTGGATCGGTGTCTTAGAGATCAATCCTTCAATCAATCATGGCCTTGTCTACCATAGAGGCCGAGTACATTAGGATAATGGAGGTTGTAAAGGAAGCCCTTTGGCATAGGAGGTTGATTGATGAGTCGAGGGTGGAGTAGAGCAAGGTTACACTATTTAGTGATAGTCAGAGTGCTCTATTGTTGGCATAGAATCCAGTCTATCATGCATGCACAAAGCATATAGACATGAGGTACTATAGGATCAGAGAGCTGATGGAGGAAAATGAAGTGAAACTGATGAAGGTCCATACCAAGGAGAATCAGTCTGATGCACTCATGAAGGTACTCCCTCGAGATAGCTTTCAGAGATGTATGGCATGGATGGATCTATTGAGAAGAGATGAGTTCACAAGGACTTAGAAGCACTACAGTAGAGAATGTGAGCTTAGAAGTGGCACTCCCAAGTCTTGAAAACATGAGAAGACAGGTCATGAGAAGACGGGAGTGAGCTAGAAGAAGAATCAATCTCAATAGTAAAGTTCAGAAACTGGGCTAGCTCACTCTGAGACTGAGCTGGCTCAGTTGGAAACTGGATCAGCTCAGTCTAGGACTGAGTTGGCTAGGTCTCAGAGAAAAATTCAGATAGAAAGTAGTATTTTTGGACTATTGGCATGGTACACAACTAGGTCGGCTCAGTCTGGGACTGAGCCAACCCAATCGTAGATTAGTCGGCTCAGTCTGAAACTGGTTCGACATAATTTTTGTGGGTTATTATTTTGTGTACGTGGGTTGTTTGGGTTTGGAAAGTTTTTCTATAAGCTAGGGCTTGACCCTTTGTAAAGTATATATACTAAAAATAGGTCAAGGTTGTAAGTGTGCTGAAATATACTGAATAAAAGCTCTTTTCTTTCGAAAATCTCTTCTTCTCTTCTTCTCTATTCCTTGATTTATTTGATCATGCTTCCTCATCAATCTCTGAGAAGTACTTTCTTATTGCTTGGCTAATCACTGACGACCATGCTAATCCGTGTGGAAGGAGCACATATTTCCAACAATGAGAACCTAGTCCAATTAGTAAACCCTAATGGATCCACCTATCAAAAAGCCCATTAGTCGAGTCAGGCCTATACCAATTCCTACTACATCACATGACTAAGATAATAGGATCCAATAATATGATCACATATAAACCATGAGCTCCTTAACCATTCATTTAGATGACAACTTAGCATGTATTTCATAGCAAATCAGAAATAAGAAATCGGTCATTAATTAATGGAATCCCATCTTATGAGAATTTTCAACATTCTTTCACTTGGACGATAATGATTTAGACCTTTTTTTAAAATTTAAGAAAATATTATATATATAGTTTAAAATGACTCCCAAACTAAGTGCACCTCATGTGGCCACATATACAAATGTCCTGAATGAATAACATCTTTAATCAAAAAATTCGATCCATTAAAATCACTAATATTGAATCATAGAAATCTTCATACTATTTATTGATATAAGATCCTTCTATGCTTATGAATATTAATAATCTTATCGACATAAATTCCAATGATATAATGCATGTAGTGTAAACTTTGTACTCATATGATCTAAACATACAAAGTTCATCATCAGTCCACTTTATGGTTTCCAATGAAATCTATTTATGCTTTCCAATAAAAGCAACAACAAGCTTATGTCACCATTTATATATCTTAAAATCCATCCTTTATGTCTTAGGATAAATGATATGCAATATCTTTATGCTTAAAACTTTCATTCAAATAACATTTACAAACAACCATATGTGCACAAATGTAAATATCATACTTTATTAAAAATAAAAATGTATCACATCCATATGATGTTTAATAAAAAACAATGCTCCCACTAATCAAATACATCAAAAGATTACAATAAATTCATGTTTTCAATATATTTTTCAAATACAATAAATCTAAGTCTTTTGGTTAATGGATCTACCAGCATTGCATTAGTCTCTATATGTTTGATGATAATGTCTCCCTTTTTAACTAAATATCTGACTGCAAGATATTTTATTTTTATATGTTTTGATGCACTGAAACTCTTATTATTCTTTGAAAAGAATATAGTTATACTATTATCATAATATATTTTAAGTGGTTTAGAGATGGAATCTATAATCATAAGTCCCAAAATAAAATTTCTCAACCAAACAACATGAGTTGCAGCTCCATAATAAGCTATAAACTCTGCCTGCTTGGTAGATAATGCTAAAATAGTCTATTTTAAGTTTTTCCAAGAAACAGCCCCTCTAGCCATCATAAAAATATAACTAGAAGTGGATTTCATATCATCCACACAACTAGCAAAGTTAGAATCATAATATCCAATCACATCAAGATAATCAAATCTTTTATAAGTCAACATAAAATCTTTTATTTTCTATAAATATCTCATGATCTTTATTACTGCCTTCCAATGTTCTATGCCTGGATTTGATACATATCTACCGAGCACACTAACAGCATATGCAATATCTGATCTGGTGCAAACTTATGCATTCATCAAACTACCCATGGCACTAGAATAAGGCACATTTTTCATAGATTATCTTTCTATATCATTCTTAGGATATTGATCTTTACTAAATTTATCTTCCTTAACCATAGATATGTCTCCAGATACAATCATGCATACCAAACTTTCTTAGAACACGACCAATATAAGTGCTTTAAGATAATTCTAACAAACCATGGCCTCTATCCCTATGAATCTCAATACCATGTACAAATGAAGCTTCTCCAAGATCCTTCATATCGAAGATCTTAGATAGCAAACATTTAGTCTCATATAGCAAAACTATATCATTACTGGCAAGCAAGATATCATCAATGTGTAAGATAAAAAAGATAAATTTACTCCTACTGACCTTGAGATATATGCATTGATCCATTTTATTTTCTATCAATTCAAGAGAATTCACAATATTATCAAACTTAAGATACCACTATTGCGATGCTTGCTTAAGACAATAGATGGACTTCTTAACTCTGCATACCATATATGCCTTTCCAGTTTCAACAAAATCTTTTAGTTGAATTATAAATTTTTTCATTAAGATTATCATTCAAAAAAGCTATTTTAACATCTATCTAATGAAGCTCAAGATCAAAATGGGCCACCAGTGCCATAATTATTCTGATGGAATCTTTACAAGAAATGAGAGAAAAAGTGTCATTATATTCTATGCCTTCTTTCTATGTGAATCCTTTTGCAATCAGTCGGGCTTTATAGTCAATATTTCCATTGGAATCCTTTTTAGTTTTAAATATCCATTTACACTTTATAGGTTTAAATCCTTTAGGTAATTCTACAAGATTCCATACTTTATTATTAGCCATGGACTGCATCTTGTCATGCGTAGCTATAATCCACTTGTTTGATTGGGAATATGTAATAGTTTGATCATAAGAGACTGGATCAACTACATGACCAATGTCATAATTATTCTCACCCAAATAAACTACATAATCGTTAGGAATAGCATATCTCTTTTCTCTAACTGATCTCTTTATTGGCATATCATCAACTGGCTGTGGAAATGTGTGATCGGTTGAATTGTATGTTGCTCTTCATCTATTCTTTCAACAGGTTTTAATATGATCTTTTCTTGAACAATAGGTATAGGAACAATAACATGTCCTTCATATAATATGTCATTTTTAGTATGAGAACATCTGCTATCATGCATATCTATTTCCAAAAATCTGGCATGGATAGACTCAACAATCTTTATACCTTTATTAGGATAGTAGAATTTATATCTTTTAGAGTTATCTGGATAGTCAATGAAATAACAACGAATGATTCTAGGCCCAGATTTATTTTCTAATGGATTATAAATTTTAACCTCAAAGCAGGATAACCCCAAACATGAAAATAATTAATGGTGGGCTTCCTGCCAACCCAAAATTCAAAAGATGTCTTTCGAACCTGCCTTACTAGGAACTCTATTTAAAATATAGATTGTGATTTTTAAGGCCTCACCCTAAAGATATACTGGTAAATTGCATCCACTCATCGTGCTTCTAACCATATCATTAAGAGTGCGATTATATCTTTTAGCCATACCATTTTGCTCAGGAGTTTCAGGCATGATATATTAGGTAACTATCCTATACACCTATAAGAATTTGACAAATGGTCTTATTTGCTTGCTGGATTCACCATATCGACCATAATATTCTTTACCATGATCAAATCTCACTACTTTGATTGTTTTCCCATGCTGTTTTTCAACTTCAGTCTTGGGTTTTTAAATTTATCAAGCGCTTCAGATTTTTCTTTTAAAAGATAAATAAACCTAAAATAAGAAAAAATATTAATAAAGATAATAAAATATTTACTATCATAAATAGTAGATTTTAAAGATCCACTAATATCTGTATGAATGAGTTCTAAAAGATCATTGCTACATTTTGACTCCTTTCATTTGGTTTTTATAAATTTGCCCCTAAGACAGTCAACATAGGTACGAAGGTCACTGAAATCAAAAGAAGGAAGAATTCCATTATCAATTAACCTTTGAATTATTTCTTTAGAAATATGACCTAATTATTTATGCTATAATATAAAGGATTTATCTTTAGTTAGTCATCTTTTAAGGACGATACCATCAACATGCATAGAAGAAAAAAATATTCCTATAGATAATATTACGGTGATATAATTCATCAAATTAAAGACCTCCTCCACCAATAAATTTAGAGTCAAAAAATAATTCAAAATTTTTATGACTAAAAGCAAATTTAAAACCACTAGAATCAAGTTTAGAAAGAGAAATCAAATTTTGTCTTATGGATGGTATATAAATAGTATTCTCTAAGACAAGCATAAAACCATATTCTAATTCTAGCCTAATGTCTCCAATAAAATCAACTTTAACTCTTTCTCCATTTTCTATGAAAATATTTACTTCATTCTTAGTCATCTTCCATTGTTTATGAACCCTTATAAAGAATTAGCGATATGAATAGATGCCCCACTATCTAAGCACCAAGAATATAATGGAACATCTAGCAAACTAAATTCAAAACAAATTTTCAAAACAAATTTTACCTACTTGCTGGTTCTTCTTTTCTAACCAATTTCTGTATTTGAAATATTCAGATTTTTTATGACATTTCTTCTTGCAAAAGAAGTACTTAAAAGTTTTCTTAACAGTAGCTTGTGGGCCTTTAGAATTTTGATTTTCACTCTTAGGATTATGAGTTCGACTCTCTTTTTTTGGACCATTTTTCTTCTTCTTTTTGTAATTGAAACCCTTAGGATGTGGCTGATACATTATATTAGCACTCTCACCTAAGATATTTTTCTTCCTCTTGAGCATAAATTGAAATGAGTTCATTCACATTTTATTTATCCCTCTGTGCATTATAAGTAGTTTTAAGCTGATTAAATTATGCAGAAAGAGAATTAAGGGCCTAATGAATAATAAAAGTAGTTGGGATAGGGATATCAAGGCTATTAAGCTTGGATGCAATACTCTCCAATTTCATGATGTAAGCCCTAACTCCACTGATACCATCATATCTCATATAAATTAATTTTTCTATCAGCTCTCTAGCCTTAGTGTTATCAGATTCTACATACCTCTTACTTACAACATCAAAAAATTATTTAGCATTACCATTGTTAGGTATAGCATCCAAAATAGAATCAGATATAGATCTCTTCATAATCATTAAGCTTAATCGATTTGCTTTCTCTCACTTTTCATAGCTAGCTTTCTATTCTGTAATACTCTAATCAGTTATCTGAGATGATTATCACATAATGCAACATCTAGATCCATCAAATCTAGTACCAACTTGATATCATCTTTTCATCTTTTATAATTTATTCTAATCAGAGTTTCAATAGGAGTAGTGGTGTTATTTATTATAAAGGTGCTAACTACAGAACAAACTTAATGTAGTCAAATAATGAGTAAATATAGGCAATCAACATGCTTAAAAAATTTCATAATTATTATTTTAATAAGAGTCCTTGGTGCAATGCTATAAACATTCTTTAGAAAGAAAATGACCCATGTAAGGTTTCTCTTATATTTCCAGTGGATACTACTAGTAAGATATCATCAGCTTTCGGAGGTTCATCCACTTTGGTAGAATGAATCCCTAGGCCATGCACACTTACTAATTATAAAAATATTTCTACTTCATAATTATAACATAGAACAACCTCCTTTTGAGAAGATAATTATACACTACTACAAAAATGGCATATGGTAGTGCTTATTATAGCAGCGATTTTTAAAACCACTGCCATAGCACCTACGACAGCAGTTTTCATTAACCGCTACTATAGGTCGAATCTATAGCAGTGATTTTTGTAACCACTGCTATAGGTCTGACATATAGCAGCGGTTAACGAAAATCGCTATCATAGGTCAAACATATAGTAGTGGTTACAAAAAACCACTACCATAGATCGACCTATAGCAGCGGTTCATTGTAACCACTGCTATAAGTCAGACCTATAGCAGTGGTTAGTAGGAATCGCTACTATAATTTGATTTATGGCAGCGGTTAATTATAACCGCTGCTATATATATATATATTTTTTCTTAAAATATTATATAATTTTAAAATTTAATATCCATCTTCATCGTTCATTATCTAAATAATTATCATTAGAGTGTCACACAAAAGGTTGCCTCAATCCAATGGCCCTAGCTTCGTCGATTAGAAAAATTTAATTTCGATGACCACGAATGATGATGCAATGATCTAATAGATGGAGACCTCCGATGGATCCAAAAACCTACAACGATGATCTTGGTAATGTTTGTAGCATACTATCAAAGTTTCACTTCAATCGGATATCGTTATCTTGATCAATTTAGTATAGGTTAGTTTCGCCCATTAAATGATAAACGATTGATCAAAGGACCAAATGGTATCCAATTATGAGATAATTTTTTTTATAAATGATCTTAGCTACTATTTTAATTATTTTTTATAATAGTGATTATAAAATTTAACTCATGAGATGAAGAATAATCTAAAACTATACGTCTCTTGATAACCATTCTAAAACTTCACTGGTTGTTATGCTCGTGCTTTTGCAATATCTGCTTAACATGAATAGTTTATACCAAAATAATTTAAATTTTACTATCATCATTATATAAAATATTTAAAATTATAACAAAGATCATTTAACTAAAAAATTATCTCATAATCGGACGTCTAACCCTTTGATCGCTTGTTTCTAATTTAACGATCGAAATCATTCCATACTAAATTGATCTTTATAACGATATCCGATTGAAGTGAAACTTTGATAGTATGCTACAAACATCATCGAGATCATCATTGTAGATTTTTAGACCCATCGAAGGTCTTCATCTATCAGATCATTATATCATCGTTCGTGATCGTCGAAATCAATTTTTTCTGATTGATGAAGCTAAGGCCATCGGATCGAAGTGACCTTTTGCGATGATACTATAATGATAATTATTTAGATAATGAATGGTGAAGATGGACATTAAATTTTAAAATTATATAATATTTAAAAAAAATAAAAAAAAATTATTTTCCACCTATGGCAGTGGTTATCAAAAATCGCTGCAATAGATCTACAACAGCGGTTATAGAATCGCTGCCATAGATCTATGGCAGTGATTTTGGGTAACTGCTACCATAGATCTATGGTAGTAGTTCGATAAATGCTGCCATAGATCTATGGCAGCGGTTCGATAACCGCTGCCATAGGTTAGGATAAAAATTCTTAAATTTTTTCTTCCCTTTCGTGCGTGCTCAATCTCTCTCGCTCTCTCTCTCCCCCTCCTCTTCGTTGTCGATGAGGCTCCTCCCCCCCGACCAATGTCATCCCTCCTCCCACCCGATCGGCATCGCCCCTCCTTCCCCCTCGATCGACGTCGCCCTCCTTCCCCCTCCCTCTTTGGCCCCCTCCCGGCTACCTCCCAGCCCCCCTCACATCCTCGGCCCAGTGAACCCTTCCTCGACCCCCATCAACCCCCCCTCGACCCCCCCGCGTCCGTCGACTTGAGTCCCCCATTCCCATCCATCCTCTCTCTTGGTCCCCGAACACCCCCGACGAACCCCCATTCTGACCCTCCTCTCCTCAAAACCCACCCCTCCCCACCACCACCATTCTGACCCTCCCCGGTCGAGTGCGAAGCACCGTCACTGTCCCCTCCCACCTAGCCCGTCCTCAACTGCCCTGTCTCTCTGGCTTTTCTTCTTTTTTATCTTTATTCGATTTGCTTGTGTTCGTGTTAATTAATACGTTACCTCTCTGCATATGCGCGATCTCGAGCTTTTAGTGCGACCCACTCTATAGCAGTATATTATATATATTTTTAATTTTATATATTATTTATTAATTATATATTTATAATAATTTATAAATATTTATATAAATTTTAAAAGTTTATAATACCGATTATCTATTATTTTCTGATGGTGGTGCCTTGTCGTGCATAGGCTGGGACTTGGATTTATTAACGGATTTTGGATCAGAACCTGAATATTCAAATTCGAATCCAATTTTAATTACTGATACCAGATTCCGAAATTACCGATGGATCTGTACTTG
Source organism: Cocos nucifera (assembly GCA_006176705.1). Taxonomy (NCBI): domain Eukaryota; kingdom Viridiplantae; phylum Streptophyta; class Magnoliopsida; order Arecales; family Arecaceae; genus Cocos; species Cocos nucifera. The sequence continues at coordinate 9,843 of QRFJ01004560.1, read as the reverse complement.
AGAGAGGAAAGGAGGGATCCTATCTTACCGCCATCATTGCCCTCGCCGCCATCATTAGGAGGGAGGGGGTCCGGCCTCGCCGACAAGGGAGATCAGAGAGGAGAGTGAAAGATCGAGAGAGCAAGAGAGGGAGGGAGGGGGTCCGGCCTCGCCGCATCATTGGGAGGGATGGGGTCAGCCTTGCTAGTGAGGGAGATTGAGAGAGTGAGAGAGGAAAGGTTGGGGTCCGCCTTGCCGACGAGGGAGATTGAGAGAGAGGAAGAGAGAGAGGGAAAGAAAGATTGAGAGATGGAAAAGCTGGGAAGGAAGGGGTTCGACCTCACCGTCGTTATCGGTGAGAGAGATCGAGAGAGGGAGAGAGGGAGTGATCGAGGGGATGGCACACAGCCGAGTCAGCTCAAATATGCAGTCGAGCCGACTTAGGCCATGATCGAGCTGGCTTGGGGAGGACCCTAGCATGATGTCTCAGACACGGAGCCGGCTATCTCAGACACGGAGCTGGCTCAGCTTTCGAGTGAATAAAATTTGATATGTCATGTTGTTACATTAATTAATGTTCATTAATGTTGTAGGTCACGATGGCACCAAAATGCCATCTAGCTTTCACCCCTATCCCTCGATGGGTTACGCGCAGTTCAGCATCCAAGGAGCAGTCAGAGCATACTCCATCCACCTCGGCATCGACTACTTAGGGACCTTCACCATCGGCATCTACTCCACCGGCGGCATCTACTCCACCGACGGTATCTACTCCACCGACAGCTGATCCTCTACCATCGCAAGCATCTGAGTGTACATTTTTATTATATTAGCACAACTTTATTTTTTATATAGTATTTGTACACTTGTATATTTGCATAACATATTTGCATTATAGGTGCATCATCCAATCGAATATTTTATGGTCCCACACATATGGCATATGTGTGAAATTATCAGCATCAGGTGATGGTGTAGTATGATGCGGAGGAGATGTCGGTAGGGGAGACCGCATGGGAGATGCATTCCTTTTTTTGGAGTGCTTGTGAGGCAGTCGGACATCATTCTCGTAGAGCCCAGAGACTGGCGTTGATGGATGCTACCATCAAGGATCGGTATGGAAGGAGATATGAGTAAGTACGCATATTTTAGTTATATTTATGCATTTTATACATTTACACTATATATGTTTGATTAGAATAATTTTGTAACTGATTTTTGATAAATTTGTGTAGAGGAGGTATGACTTCTCCAATCATGAAAGGGCTCGAGATGCCCAACTGAAGAAGATCAGAGAGTTATACAAAGGTTATAAGGTCAAGCTCCATAGAGGATGCCTCGAGCACTGACGAGACACTCCGATGGAGCTTGTTCTCCGAATACGGGACTATCCTCCGAGTCAGTGGGAGAGGATGGTTAGACACTGGAGGAGCTAGAAGTTCGAGGTAAAATTTCTAACTTTTAAATTTTTCAATATGCTTAAAATTTTATTTAAATATTTTTTAAATATTTATTATTTATTTGAATACTTGTTAGGCTACCTTCCATCAAAATCGGAAGAACCGTGCAGCTTAGGAGTATACGCACACTCTAGACCATGAGTCTATGGCCAGTCATGTGCATAGAGAAGTAATTAATTCTAAATCTTACTAGATAAATTAAATTCATATTTTTTATCATCTTTCTGATAAATTTATTCTTTGTTATAGCTAATGAGAGATGGGGTGATGCCCAGCCATAGCGAGATCTTTCGATCCAGCCGCACGGACAAGACGGGCAGGCCGATGAATGCCACGATCGGGCGTATTTTTGTAAGTATTAAATATATTAGTATATATGATTAGTATTATAGTATTTCTTATAAAATTTTATTTTAATTTACAATTACAGGATCAGTTAGATGCGCTCGCGAGTAAGGGCCCGGATACCTCTGGGCCCTATGACCATCTGTCTCAAATCTTGGGGCCTGAGCACTCTGGGAGGATCTAATGTAGGCCCAAACACACGTCCATGAGCTACTGGTCCAAGGCGAGTGTCTTCTCATAGACTTTCGATGTCATCAGCTAGAAGGAGCTTGAGAAGGTGTTGGCATGGGCAGATCATGCTACGATGCGGGTAGATCGGGCTAAGGAGCGCGCATCTCGTCTGGAGGGCATCGTAAGAGACATGATGTCGATGCTCAACGCGTTTTGGAGTCATGGGTCTCGATGATATGTTGGGTCGCATTTCAGCTCCAGCTCCGACTCCGACTTCAGCTCCAGCTCCGGCTCTGGCTCTAGCTCTAGCTCCAGCTCCAGCTCCCGACGACGACGACGACGACGACGATGATGTAGATTTATGAGACTTTTGATGTATTTTATTTTTTTGAAAAATATTATAATAAATTTTATTCGATAATAAAATTTTAGCATTTCAGAATAATTTTTGCATTTATTATATTTTCTTATGTTATATGTCTATATTTATTAGGTAAAATATATAAAAAAACTAAAAATTTTATTTTTTTTAATTATTCAAGATCTATGATAGTGGTTTTATAACCGCTGCCATATCCATACCAACCATTGTCATAAGTCAACTGCTACACCAGACCTATGGCAGCGGTTAAAAAATCGCTGCGATAGATTACCTATGGCAGTGGTTATGTAACCGCTGCTATAGATATCCTTTGACAGCGATTACATAACCGATGCGATAGGTCGATCTATTGTAGCAGTTTATAAACCGCTGCAATAGGCTATCTATGGCAGCGATTCTAATAATCGCTGCCATAGAGCTACGACGATGGCTATAGTAGCAGTGGTTAGAAAACCGCTATCATAGCCTATGACAGCGATTTTTTGGGCTATGGTAGCGGTTACAAATCGCTGCTGTAGCCCTTTTTTATAGTAGTGTTAGGTAATAATTTTGCAATGCTTTTCATCTCTTCTTAAATATTATGTAGAAGAATCTTGCAAACATCATTACATAGGCCACTTTGGTGGACACTATCTAATGCAATTTATAAATCTTCAATTCAAGGATCAACCAATATGCCTATCAATTTTAATATAACTTGATGCATCCACAGCAAATAATTTATTAAAAGAAATTAACATATCTAATTCTCTAAAATACCAAATAGACGGATCCTGTAAATCTCAATGAATAGGCCATTTTGGTAATCACTATACATCAAAACCCACATCCCCTTAAATTAGAGATCACAACAAAATTATAGACCTTTTTAGGACTGAAATCAAATAATACATCTTGTAGGGACTAAAATGCAAAAAAAGAACATAACTCAGTATAAAATAAAAATACAGAAAAGGCTAACCAGTTCAAATTTTGGATTTTGGGTAAACATCCAAACCCGAACCCATTCAATCTTGCTCCCTCAGCATCCATGCGTGCGGTGGAAAAGGAGGCGCTGGAACTGGCACTCCTCTTCAATATCAGGTTTGGTGGCCAGCAAAAACTACAATGCTCCAACCGTCGTCCCCTCTCTGGCCTCCTAAATCATCATTGGCTCTGATCTGCCCCCAAAAATGTCGATGGGAATGGAGGCCAATCGGTTCAAGGAAAACTCTCCTTTTTTTTTTTATTGGCTCCTTAAATCTGGTGGAAGGGGATGATGAGCCGGCGTCTGGTGCCACAGCGGGCTAGCGTTGCCATTGGTCCACACCCGTTTGATCTCCTGCAATCACGGTGTGGGATGAGAAGGGGGAGAGCATGGCAACGGGACCTGTCGCCCATCTCAACCTCTTTCTTTTTTTTTATGTTCTTTGGTGGAAGTCCACCTTGCCAGATCATTGGCCATGGAAAGAGGAGGATGCGGTGAGGAAAATCTGGCACCGGTTGCTGCAAGTGGCACCTTGCCGGTCGGTCATCCGGTGAAACTAGAAAGATCATGGTGGGGAAGAATCGCCGGCCACCTTTCCTTTTTTTTTGTTTTTTTTTTGAATGGTGCTTTGGATCCGAATGGGGTTCCCCAGTACCTTCACCGCTGGCTTATCTAGATTGCCAACTGATCGCTGGCTGCCTGCCTGAGAAGGCACCACCTTGAATGGTTGCCTGCAGCCTAAACTTGAAAGAAAAAGGGAGGAGGGCATAGGGAAGAACCACTGGCCCGTCTCAATTTTTTTTTTGTTTGATTGATTGATTGTAATCTATATTTTTTTAATTCTAATCCTCTACAAAATTCTCGCTCCGATACCAATTGATAGAGAAAAATAAATAAACATCAATCTCATGCAGAAGATTAGAACACCAAAAAAAAAAAAAATCAAGAACAGATCTTGAACAATCAAACAAATCTTAAAATCCTTGAATAGCCATTGATGATTGCTGCTAGAATATCCTACAAAAAAAAATTAATCAGGGACAGATCTTCCTCTTGATGCCTGTCTCATCAATGGGATGAGTTCCATCCTATGAATGTAAAGATCTTGATGCCCTAGAATTTCTCTACAAGTGGATATATATAGGAGTAGAGTGGGGATTTAGCCCTATTAGTAAATCCTAATGGATCCACCCATCACAGAGCCCATAGTCGAGTCAAGCCTACACCAATTGTTGCTTTATCATATGACTAAGATAATATAACCTAATAATATGATCACATGTAAACTATGGGCTCTTTAACCATTCATTTAGACGACAACTTAGCCCATATTTCGTAATAAATCAAAAAAAAAAGTATGTAATCAATGGAAGCCCTAAAAGAACCAGATCTAGGGTTTCACGGATAGATCTTGAAACATTTTCAAGATCATGCAGCAGAAGACTTAAAATTAAATATTTATTTAAATAAACATGTAAACACCTAGATCTCATATCTATTACATAATCAAGGCATGATATTAAATTAAAAATTAAAATCAAACAAGAAAGAAAATGTTGATCAAATCAACCTAAATCTACATATTATCAAATACAAGTATTAAATTAATAGATCATATCTATTACTTGAGTAAGTTAGACATTCTAACTTACTGATCCAGACTTGAGGATAAAGTCACAAGCTGCACATATATCTGGCCTCTAGGATTCGTCCACATGAGCCCACGAACACGATCAGAGATCCTGATGCAGGAAATCAGCACAGTATGCTAGCACTGCGCTGATCTCTCTTCGATGGTTGATCTGATGCTTTCTTCTTCAAACCTTGGATACTCCAAGATACCAAAAGAAAAGAAAAAGATTTATGATGCTGAGACACCTCTCAAAAGCTCACAAAAAGGGAGGAAGAGATCTGAAACAAAAACTTTAGAAAAAGACCCTCTTCTTCTTCTTTATTCTTTTTCTAGATACCTTGATTTGTGTTTTCAATATCTCTATGACCCAGATGAATTTTTCTCTAATTTTTCTACACCAAAGAGGCCTCTCAAATATCTATAATCTACAAAAATTTTAGCCAAAAATTATTTTTAAATAAAGAGATATGCAAAGTCCAAGTTAGGTTAAAAATCTAGACTAGGAAGGACCAAATAAGAAAAGTTGTTGGGGCGCCCAACTCTTAGGCGCCCCCATCTTTTTTTCTGCTGTGGACCAGCAAAGGGAGGCACACAAAAAAGTCCTCTTTTACCATGAAAATCAAAGAAAATAAGGAAGGATGGGTTGGCACACTTATGAGAAGAGTTTTGGTTGATAAGGATTCTATAAATATGCATAAAAATTATGTAACAAGAACCTGGCTTTGATACCAATTGAAAGAACTAGATCTAGGATTTCACGAATAGATCTTGAAACTTTTTCAAGATCATGCAGCGAAAGACTTAAATAAATTAAATATTTATTTAAATAAATATATAAACATCTAGTTTTCAGATCTATTATATGATCAAGATATGATATTAAATCAGAAATTAAAATCAAACAAGAAAGAAAAGGTTGATCAAATCAATCTAGATCTATACTACATCAAATGCAGGTATGAAGTTAATAGATCAGATCTATTATCTGAGCAAGTTAGACATTTTAACTTGCTAATCTGGGCTTGAGAATAAAGTCATGAGCTGCACATGCATCTGATCTCTAGGAGTCATCCACATGAGCCCACGAACACGATCAGAGATCATGATGCAGGAAATCAGTATAGTATGCTAGCACTGTGCTGATCTCTCTTCGACGGTTGATCCGATGCTTTCTTTTTTGAAACTTGGACACTCCAAAATATCAAAAAAAAAGAGAAAGATTTGTGATGCTGAGATACCTCTCAAAAGCTCAAAAAAAGGGAGGAAGAGATCTGGAACAAAAACCTAAGAAGAAGACCCTCTTCTTCTTCTTTGTTCTTTTTCTAGACATCCTAATTTCTACTTTCAATATCTCCATGAACTAGATTAATTTTTCTCTAATTTTTCTACACTAAAGAGATCTCTCAAATGTCTACAATCCACAAAAATTTTAGCAAAAATTCTCTTTAAATAAAGATACATGCAGAGTCCAAGTTAAGTCAAAAACCTAGACAAGGAAGGACCATATAAGGAAAGTTGTTGGGGCGCCCAACTTTTAGGCGCCCCCACCTTTTTTTCTACCATGGACCAGCAAAACTGGGGCACACAAAAAAGTCCTCTTTTATCAAAAAAATCAAAGAAAAAAAGGAAGGATGGGTTGGCACAGTTATGGGAAGAGTTTTGGTTGATAAGGATTCTATCTCATAGAATCCTTAAGCAAAACTAATTTCCCTTTTGACTTGGTCTTTCAACAAACTTCCATATGAGAAAAAGGAAGAAAGAAGGGAGGCGTGAGAAACCTTGGGTGTGGAGATTATTCATGTAAAAATATAAAGAGAAAAGGGTGGGACATGAGGATTAGGTGGCGCAAGAAATAGGGAGTCCTAGTCATACTAGGACTCCTATTTTGACTTGGTCAAACAAGATCTTTCAATCAAATAAAAATAAGAGTAAACCAACCCAATTAAAAAAGATCCTAACCCATTTAAAGACTTAATTAAATTAAATTTTAATTTATTTTTTTAATTAAATTAGAAAATTGGGTTAATCCGAGTCTTAGTTAGACTAGGACTAGTTCTTCCTTGCACTTGACTTATCCAATAAGTCAATTGAACTTGATCCAATCAAATTCAAACTAAATCTAATTAAATCATATTTAATTAGACTTAATCTCAGCCTTCTGACTTAATTAAATTAAGTCAATTAGCAATCAAATTGCTAATCCATCCTCCTGCAACACTTGCACTAGGTTAAACGCCAATCGTATTGATTGTTTAACCTTAAAATGATTCTAAATCGCTGATCAACCATCCGATTGGAATGTGAACTCTAATGTGTGTGACCTCATAGATCCAAACCTAAGTCGGTAGCATAGAAATAAATTTTTATACCAATTGAAGTGACCATCTAGCAATGATACTCGACAGTCGGATAGGTCGAAAGGTGTAGAACACCATCCTTAGAACCCATGTGAATATAGTTTTCATATAATTCATCCCTTTGACCATAATGCTCGTAGGACACCTTAGAGTTCAACTATCAACTCTGATCAAGTTGTCCATATTGTATTTCAAAATATCAAATCCATCTGATGGATTATCCTGATCTAGATTTTGCTATATTGAAATACAGTGATACATTCTTCTCCAACTCTTGGAGTGGTCAATTCCATCTTGATCATCCTCCAACTTCGCAAGTACTTGACTATGCCCAAAAGTCTTCTATTGCTGAAATAAAAATTTAATTAGTCTGGTACCAAAGCACAGTGAGTTGCTTGCAAGTTACTGAGATAATCTCCAGTCTAAGGGATACTTATACCTATATCCCATCAGAGACATTCTCGATAGTAGAATACTCTAGAGTTGATCATGTTAAATGAAGATGTACCTATACATCTCATCTGTATGCCATACCAGTGTCTCCATACTTCTTAGTTAAGAGGACAACCAACCTATGCTCGGTAGATGCTGTCGTCCTAATTAACAGCCTATCATTTGGTCGTGAGTAAATTTAAGGACTAATCGATAAATCCTCTCTTTATCGAAACTAAATAGTCCTAAGAACTTCATCACAACAATGGAGTTCACTAGAAGATGTAAATTTATGATGAAAAAGGATGCTAAAATATTTTTTTTATTAATTAATAAATTAATTATAATATCTTAACCATCAACAGGCTGACGATTGGCTTTGGGACATAATTCCCAACAAGCCCACCTTAATCATCTCCGAGTGTCATGCTCCCTTCATCAATCTTGGTGTATGTCACAAACCTAGATGGGTTTGGGGTATAGTGATGCTAATAGGCTGAATTCAGGATCCATACATCTATGTATCGCTTGTGATCATCTGATACCATCGAGAGATCATCCTCCACCTCCTAACAGCCACCATACTTAGCACATAAGATCCTCCTTTATCTCCCTTCTTGTTCTTCTACTATAGGCAATCTTGTTTGAAGTGCCCGATCTCATTATACTTGTAGCACCTGGCTTCCTTCTTATTCCTACTCTTCTAAAACTTGGAACGTTCTCTTGACTTGCCTCTTTCCTTTTCTCTTCTTGATCTCCCCTCCACGGCCAAGCCCTCTTGGGAAAACCTTCCTTGGTCAACTTGTCCGGCTATTCATTGGACCACAGCACCGAGATCATATCTTCATACTCCAGGGTCTCCTTGGCATCGACCATCATCGTCACCAATGGATCATAGGAAGGGGGTAGTAAACATAACAATAGCAATGACTTATCTTCTTTCTCCATCTTCATCCTAATGTTCAGCAACTCGTTGCACATATGGTCAAATTTCTAGATGTGATCCAAGACATTTTTGCCTCTCTGCATTCGAAGGTTGTACAATCTTTTCTTCAACATCAACTTGTTGCATATATTTTTTTCCATACACATGATGTCTAACTTTGATCACAAACCTTTCAAAATCCTCTCCTCTAACATTGAATAAAGCACTGCATCTACCAAACCTCCTCTAATCATGAAACAAGCCTTCTTCTCTAGGGATATCCATTGACGATCCAACATCCCTTCACGCTTCTCCAATGCGGATCCAGATCTACTTGAACTTGGAGATCTTCTATCCAAACTTTCAACATGAAAAAGTTTCCTCTTCCATTAAATTTCTCAAAATTGACCTTCATGTTGCTTCTCATGGCTGGATCCAAATCAAAATACAACAAAAGCTCCAAGGGATTTGAGAAATACCTTGATAGAGACCTTGCTAAAATTTTAACCTTTGAAGATCTTCAACTTCTAGTGTATCCTTCTCCCTTCACACAACAAGCGCTCTGATACCAATTGTTGTAACATGTTCCCAAGCTTGTGGAGATCCTCCTACTAGCAATCAACTGGTAAAAACTCACTGCAAGAAGAAGAAAATGGATTGGAGAAGAAGTACTGCTACTAAAAATTGTTGGCACCTAGAAGACTTCAAACTTCTCCCAATGCCGCCAATCTTTTCTCCTTGCTTTCAAAACTAAAACACCTCTTGCTAGACCTTTGATGAACACTTGGAACTAGCAACCAATGACCAAAAGAAAGAGGGATGGCAGCAATAAGGATGGGCGGCCAATAAAGGCTAGGCAGCAAGGTTTTCCTAGTAGGACTTGGAAACCTAAGGCAGCAAGGATATGGCTTCTTCCTTATTTCTTTGGGCGGCAACAAGGGTTTCACAACCCTAAGAGGCAGCAACCAGAGAGGAAGAGAGATAATATCAAGAAGAAAGTATTTTTTTATTTTTTTCATACAATACCAAATCCTAAATATAATAAGTATTTACACAAGGTCAATGTGACCCAATTATAAAACTCCCTTAGCCAACTTGATGTGAGATTGACTTAACCCAAACCTATGTACACCCATGATTTGATCAAACCTCATCTACCTAGGACTCAAACCAAGCCCAATACAACTTAGCC
>QRFJ01004559.1:70264-94858 GCA_006176705.1 Cocos nucifera | reverse complement strand
ATGAAATACCATGTCTGAAGGGTTATTAATCCCCTTTAGAGCTTTCCATAGTAAACCTCTTTAGTACTTCCTTCTATGTACATTTTCTATTGAAAGTCCTAGCTCTATTCGGTCTATCCCTATAGACCTTAATTCCTAGAATAAAGGAATTCTTTACCTAGGTCTTTCTGGAGAATTTCCCTTAGACAACCCCACCTTGATGATGTCAACAGGGAAATAATCATTCCCAATAAGGAGGATGTCATCCACGACAATACGAGGAGACAACAGCGCTCGTCCACTGACCCTTTTTTTGAAAACACATGGTTCCTCTTCGTTTTTGATGAAACCAAACTTTTTGATCACATCATTGAAGAGTGTTCCCAGCTCCCGAGATGCTTGCTAAGTCCATATATGGAAACCTTTGCAAGTTGCAAACCTTGCGATCAGTAATCACTGGATGTGAAACTAGGCGCTGTTCCATATAGATATCTTCTTAAGATATCATTTAGGAATGCCGTTTTCAACGTCCATTGCCATAATTTCATATCGAAATAGGCAGCAACAGCAAGAATGTGCGGATGGATTTTAGCATAGCTACCCGGGAAAAGGTATCCTGATAGTCAATGCCTTCAACGTTGACTATAACCTTTTGCACCCAGTTGGCCTGAATGTCTCCACATTCCCATCTGACCAATCTTTTCTTCTGAAGATCCCATTTACATGACCCATAGGTACTATACTTCTGGTGGATCTACCAAGGTCCAACTTGGTTTGAGTTGCAATCGAGTCGATCTCTGACTTCATTGCCTCAAGCCATTTCTCGGAGTCGATATCTGATATCGCCTCAAATGTAGTTTTTGGATCATCACCATGAGCAACATTACCTATGAGGGACATTTTCCTCATAATCCTCTTAAATAATACCTTAAGTATCTTTCAGGGGGAAGGAACAACTCTTTCCGATCTACGAGGTGGAGGAGGTAGTGTTCTTATTGGCTCAACTGATTTGGTTCCAACTTGGTCCTTAGCTCTTTCTGCTTGTGAGACTTTCTCATCAGCTTACTCTACTTTCAACGCCGCTATCTTGAATAAACTGTTTTTCAAGAAATATGGCAATGTCGACTCCACAATCACATTGTGGTCTTCTGGAATGTAGAAATAGTATCCTAATGACTCTTTAAGGATATCCTAGAATCGAGGCTCTAAAGGACCTAAACTCTAACTTGTCCACTTGTTGTTCCCTTTTGACATAAGCGGACAACCCAAATTCTGAGATCGAATCAGACTTGGTTTCTTACGCGTCATATCTCATATGGTGTGTGGATGGTTTTAAGAGGGAACCTCTATTCAGTAAATAGAATGAAGTTAATAATGAATGTCCCCAAAGAATCGGGAAGGTTGTGAAATAGCTCACATGGATCGAACCATATCAATAAGAGTCCGATTTCTCCGCTGAAACCCTTGTAGTTGGAGGTGTTCCTGGTAGTCCATTGAGAGACTATGCCATTTTCCTTAAGAAGTCTAGGAATTCCCGGCTAAGGGTATTCACCTCCTCGATCTGATCGAAGAACCTTAATGGGTTTTTCCAGCTTATCTGCGTCTATTTCACTTCATGTCTGGAATTCTTTGAACTTTCAAAGGCTTCAGACTTATGTTCATAAGATAAACATACCCATACCTAGACAGATCAACGTAAACGGTAATGAAGTAGACAAAATTGCTCTAGCCGGCAACATCGAATGCCCACACATCAGTATTGTACTAGGCAAGGAGATTTGTGGCCCTCTCCCATGGTCCCAACAAAAGGGAGTTTTTAGTCATTTTGCTTGAAAGACAAGATTTCACAAGTTGGGATATGACTAAAGTCAATGGACTCATAGCCCATTTTGTCTCCAATTTGGTTAATTCAATCTTCTGGGCTATATGACCAACTCAGGTGCCATAGATCTGTCGTTTGGACTATCCCTAGGTCGTTTGGCATTCACATTTTGCCTCGATAGTTAAAACAGGTACATCAATATGCAACTGATAAAGACCATTAACAATGGAAAACGCATTTGGCAATTTTAATTCTTTCATAAAGAATGTTACAATGTCCTTAAAGAAGGTGATCATATAACTTCTTGTGCTAAGCATGAACAGAAATCAAATTTCTGCTAGCTGCAGGCACATAATAACAGTCTTTCAAAACTAAGTCTAAACCAGATGGTAATCGAAGAGGGTATGTTCCCACGGCTACTGCAGCAACTCTTGCTCCATTACCGACGCGTAGGATCATGTCTCCATCCCTCAGCCTCCTGCTATCCTCAAGACCCTGCATAGAAGTGCACAGATGAGCACTAGAACCAGAGTCAAGCACCCAACTGGATGCAGAAGAAACCGTAAGGTTAGACTCAATAACGAGCATACCTCCAGAAGGACCTTCCTTCTTGTTCTTCAGGGTGGCCAGGTAAGTAGGGCAGTTCCGCTTCCAATGGCCGTCGCTGTTGCAATGGAAACACTTTCCTTTGCCATCGGCCTTTTTCTTCGGTTCTGCCTTCTTCTTCTTTGATCCTTCCACCTTTTGCTTTTTCACAGACTTCTTTTTCTTTCCATAAGACTTTCTTTTGGAAGAAGTCCGTTCCATAGCAAGAACTGAGCCTTTAGAACCTTTCATAGAAAGCTCAGCGGTAACCAGCATATTCATTAACTTCGGCCAAGGAATTTTGAAGTTTATGCATGTGGTAATTCATGATGAATTGCCCATATGCATCAGTCAAGGATTGCAGAATAATATCATTCTGCAAGATCCAAGTCTAACTTCACACCGAGCTTCTCAAGCTCTTCCATGTCCTTGATCATTGTCAGACAGTGATCTTGGACTGACTGCCCATCACGCATCTTAGCCTTAAAAAGTCATTTCGTGACTTGATATTTGGCTGCGCGACTCTGTTCACCAAACATCTCCTGCAGGTGAGCCAACATTTGGCGAGCAGTCCCGATATCTTCATGTTGGCGCTGGAGCTCATCAGACATCGAGCCCAACATGTAATATCTGGCCTTATTATCTTCGTCTAATCCATTTTTCCAGAGACGCTCTCTGTTCAGTGGATGGACGAGCTGGTAAGGTGGGAGGGTCCTGGTCCAAAACATGGGTTAACTTCTCTGAACCCAAAATAATTTTGTAGTTCCTGAGCCAATCTTTATAATTGGGTCCAGTCAGTCTATGTGTGTCCAGGATACGTGCCAATGGGTTGGACGCAGACATTTTCCTGTAGAGAGTCAAAGATTCTAGTTAGATACTGTAATTTTGACTTGACCAATTTGTTTAGGGAATTTTATTTTTAAACAAATTAGCTCCCACTATTTTCTCGGATCCCTACACTCCCTCTGTAGAGATGCGAAAATCTCCATGATTAATGATTTCTAGTGGGTGGTGCGGTCTCACCAACTGACTCATCACCTCACCTAACAGTTATTGGTGATGGGTTAGCCAATGAGTGAACAACTCTTGTTCAATGATTCTCTAATCATGGTGCACCCAAACTTGGTCTCTAATTCATGAATCTCACCGTATCCGGAATATTGATCCACTCCTTAGTTAAGTCAGACCCACCATTTGCATAGACTGGGTTCCTAATTGAGTCTCTCACCGTATCCGAAATATTGAGCCCAACTCATCCTCCAGCCCATAGCATCCAATGCCTAATAGACATGGTTGCATCTTCCCGGTGCAACTGAGCCACTGTATCCAGCCGAGAACAATCAACCCCGGGAAGGGCCCGCACATCTACAATGGTGGAAGACCTCAGACTTAATCTTTTCTTAGGGAGAATTGATTCAGGTCTCATTAAACTAGACTTGGCATTAGTCATAACAATTATGACTAACCTAGTGGCATGGGTTAGCTCGGATTATTGACCACCTCAGATCAGAACTGTGTCAACAGATATGGCCAGGTAAGTGAGACCGGTGGAAGGAATATGCCATTAACTCGTACAAGAACGCATTCAGGTCGAGTAGCTTCCAATTAAAAACCAGTCGGTCGTATGTGCCAAACTTACCTTAGACACCAAATTGTTGAGTCAGAACCAATTGGGTTAGCCTACAATCCAGACTCTAACCTCTGAGCCTAATTAGGTCTTGCTTGATCGTGACTCGATCTTGACCCAGACTTAATCCTATTAGGCTGGTCAATTTAAGCATTGTTGATCCCATCTAACCAACTCTTGATTCGGTTTGATCAACCGCTTAGACCTAATTGAGCTACCCAAGCCCGAACCCAGTATTATGAATATGTCTTAGATCTAAAATTCTCAATTTTAGACCTAATTAATATTCCATAAACTTAATTCTTAATTAAGTAGGGTTCATAAACAAAATATGCACAATAAATCCTAGGGTTTCAGGATCTAGGGTTTTGCAGAAAGTAAGTTTTGGGTTTCTGATTAAGGACGAACACGCAGCACCCCTACACATCATAAGAACACCCCATCGAATGGGAAGAGAGGGCCTTTAAACCCTTCTTCGTTCTTATGACCGGACGGCCAAGAGGAACGCCTTAATCAGGAACATGTCAATACTACAAAACAGTTTTAGATCTATATCATATATCTCATATACAAATTAGATCTAATCATGGCATATTTTGCATACATCTCATGTATCGAATCATGCATATTTTCAGATCTAAATTATCTCATAATAATCTAAAAAATTAGATTTAAATTGATCTAATCAAAATAAATTCTAATCTAGACAATTATGTAGAACTATTCTACAACTAGTCTAGACATGCATCAATCATATCTCATATGATATTTAAAATTAAATAATTTTTATTTGCTATTTATCAGATGTTATTATAACACTTATAATATCAAAAAATAGTAAATAAGAAGATCTAAAATATGATTTAATCAAATTAAATCAAAGACATGCAAAACTATTCTATAGAACTATTCTATTCTAGAACTAGTCATGCATATCTTCATAATTCTTAGATCCAAATCATTTAATTTTAATTTTTTCTGATTTCAGATCTGATCACATCTCATGTGACATCTGAAAATCACTTATTTTTAATTAAAATAAAATTTAAAATCAGATCTAAACAATTTTAGAACCATGGCTCTGATACCAGTTGAAGGGAAATCCTGATTTCCCGGTCCAGGTTCGTTCCAGATCTGATTAGATCAAGAGATATATTTCAAAAATTTTTCTCTTGATCTCAATCAGATCTTGATATGTTTCAGATCTGATTCTTATTATTTTAATAAATAAAATAAAATAAGATAAATTAAATCAAATTTAATTTACCTGATTTGGGTAATCCTATTACCCTGTAGATGATCCTGATTGCAGCGGAAGGTTCTGGATCTTAGCCACGCAAGCGCCTGGCCTCTACCGGTATCCACTCGGGTTGGATCTGGAGATCCTCTTCTTCTCTATCACACCTCCAAAAATCAGATCTGGATCTGATCTGGAGGATCTTCAAAACTCTTTTGAAGATCTGCAGTCGTCCTTTTGCAGCAGCGCAGCCTTCTTGCTTTTGATCGCCTTTCCTTGATCTGAATCGCACCAACCAAGTCCAAAACACTTTTGGACGTGGAGAGCAAGGGGAGAAGAGACTATGGCATGGAGGAAGAGGGGAGAGGCAGCCTTGGGGCATGTGGGAAATCTCTTTCAATAAGACTTAGGATTAGGGTTGGGCGCAGGGTCTTATTTATAGACCTCTTGTGATCCAACTCCTCTTCCTCTCAACCAATCACAACCCTTTGTGAAATCAGATCTAAATCTGATTGGTTGGAATAGAGACCCCTGGATTCCTCCTTAGAGGGCGCCTAAGACCAGTCAAACTTGGATTCTTAGTAGAACTCTGAATTGGAATCCAAAAGGGAGATGGAGTCCTTGTCCAACAAGGACTCCTAGGCGCCTCCTACTTGGGCTCACGCCACCCTTGGCGTGCGCCCTTCTCCTTGCCAGGTTCTGGCAGGGGGACAGGCCCCCACCAGCTCTCCAATAGGTGCATGACATGTGGTCAAAAGTCAAAGGGTGAATGGTCAACGTTTGACCAGTCAAAGGTAGACTTTTGACCAAAGTCAAAGAACAAGAAATGGCAGGTGACCAAAAATGGCAGGTAATGTCTTACAAATAAGACAACCTATTCTGACTTGGACAACCTCCAGTCAGACCATATGAAGGCCTCTGATTGAGCACAAACTCCTTTGGCTCAGTCAGGACAACTTATTTATGATAGTAAAAGAAGAACGTTAGGTTCAATCGAGTGCTAGCACGATTTCCTTGAACCTAATTGAATCTCATTCAGATCAATTGAACTAGATCAGTTCAATTGATGATCACCAGATTCAAACCCTTGTTTGTGTGACCCAGTTAGGTTCAGTTCTGTATGGTAATGGGATATGTCATGATCTCTATCATAGACATCATCGAAACTCCTTTCGATGGATCAGAACTCTTCTGATTCGAACAGCTAGAATGATCGATCATCTAAATCATTCTAATTGCTCCCAAAATCCACCAGTGACACCTAGCAGTATATGGTGGCAACCCATCAGAGCTGAATGCGAACCTCTTGGTGCAGCTACCTGTGTGATTAAGTTCTTCTATCTTGAGCCCCGATCAGATTAGGGTTAAGGTGAACTCGTCAAACCCTAGTCTCTGTCATATGATGTAATCATTCGATTCGAGTCCAATGTGAAAATCTAAATAGAAACTCTTTCTATTATTTCACTCTGCCATGGCCATGGATTTCTGGACTTGATTCTCATGATCATCATAGGGCTGCTCCTCTACCACCGAGGTAGATAGATCCCATCTTGATGCAATCCAGTTCCTACAATGAACATGCTATAGCCAACATACACCTCAGGGTTCCATATGGCTAGGAGACCGAGTAATGGTGTAGTCAAACTATAACACCCTCAAGGTGAACTGCCGATGCATCTCAGGTCAAAGAACCAGACACACTACTGCAGCATCGAGTCAGTCATTGACGAGAAGGTAGACTCCCTAATGACTACTCGAGGTGGTCACGCTCAGTGCCCTCGTTCTCTAACGAGTACCTGTACTCTCGCTCCGGTGTCTCCACACCGTAGACTCAAGACTCATCTACTAAAAAGAAGCGATCGTACACCAACCTTCCGGATCAATCACCATCCTCGTGATGATCCTATGGTCGAGAGCTGTTTATGAGTTAATAATGATTATTCATGTCTTAAATTTTCAACTCTTGAAAATATGAATTATCATTACCATTAACTCAAAGGATGTATCACGGACACTAAATACACATGTGTGATAGAAAATAACCCATTTCATTAATTATAGTCAAAATTATAATTTTGCCCCTTGAAGTGTATTACAAGTGTCAGCCAATTCTGGCTTCTAGGGCACATATATCTAACAGTGAAGACCGCCTTCCTTAATGGTTTCCTAGAGGAGGAGGTCTACATGTCACAGCCAGAGGGATTTGTCTCAAATGAGAGATCAATCAGGTATGCAAGCTTAAAAATCCATTTATGAATTAAAGTAAGCATCAAGGAGTTGGAACATCTGTTTTGATATTACAGTCAAAGAGTTTGGCTTCATCAAGAATGTGGATGACTGTGTGTGTACAAGAAGACTAGTGGGAGTGCCATAGTTTTCTTGGTTCTATATGTAGATGACATACTCCTCATTAGGAATGGTATCCCAATGTTCCAATCGGTCAAGCTATGGCTATCAAATAAGTTTTTCATGAAAGTCTTGGGAGAAGCTGAAGGAAAAATCCTAATTTTTTGGATCAAGTTCGTTCAGATCTGATTGGATCAAGAGAGATATTTCAAAAATTTCTCTTTTAAATCTAGATTAGATCTGAGATATTTTAGATCTAATTTTATAGATCTAATAAATAAAAATAAAATAAATTAAATCTGATTTAATTTGTACTTTGATGTTGGGTAATCAGATTATCCTTTGATGATCCTACTGATTGCCTGAGGTTCTGGATCTAGCCATGCAAGTGCTTGGCCTCTACTGGTATCCACTCGGGCTAGATCTAGATATCTTCTCCTTCTTTGTCACCTCTCTAAATATTAGATCTAGATCTGATTTGTGGGATCTTCAAAACTTCTTTTGAAGATCTAGAATCGTCTCTTGCAGCAGTGCTGCCTTCTTCCTTTCTTGTCATCTTTCTCTTGCCTGGATCACACCAAACTAAAGCCCAAATCTCCTTGGGCATAGAGAGGAGAGAGAGGACCAAAAGATGGCATAGAGGAGGGAGAGGGGCAGCCTTGGGGTGTGGGCTAAGGGAGAACTTCTATAAAGCTTGGCGCAGATAGGGTTTATATAGACCCTACTGCACCATGCAATGCCACATCATCCCGACCAATCACGTTGCTTCATGCAATTAGATCTAAATCTGATTGGTGGGATGACATCACCTGATCCAATCAGATGAGAGCCTTCTTAAATCATCCTTATGTGGCACCAAGATTGATCAAAGCTAAGTCTTAGGCGCCTACTGAAGTTGTTTCCAAGAAGCAACCTGGAGTCCCATCTGTATGGGACTCCAAGCATCCCTATCCATGGGCACACGCCTCCCTAGGCATGCAACCCCTCCTTTCTAATTTCTTGCAAGGGTATAAGCCCCTATCTGCTCTACTATGGGTGCGTGACATATGGGCAGATGTCTTAGTGTCAAAGATCAATATTTGACTAAAGTCAAAAGATAAGAATTAACAAATGACGAAAAATGGCAGGTGTTGTCTCAAATTTATCTCATAAATTAAGACAACCCTTTTCTGATCTGGACAAGCTCCAATCAGACCAAGTAAATGTACTTGAGTGAGCATAAACACATTTGACTCAATCGAGATAACTTTTAGTGATAGTAGAAGGAGAACGTTAGGCTTAATCGTGTGATAGCATGATTTCTTTGAACCTAATTGAATCTTATTCCAATCAATTAAATTGGATTAGTCCAATTGGTGATATCCAAATCCTTGTTTGTGTGACTTAGTTAGGTTTTGTTCTATATGGTAATGAGATATATTATGATCTCTATCATTGACATCATCGAAACCTCTTTTGATGGATCAGAACTTATTCTGATTCATACAATTAGAATGATCGATTATCCAAATCATTCTAATTGCTCCCAAAATCCACCAGTGACACCTAGCAGTATATGGTGGCAACCCATCAGAACTAAAAATGAACCTCTCGGTGTAGCTACCTGTGTGATTAAATTTTTCTATCCTGAGCTCTGATTAGATTAGGGTTAAGGTGAACTTGTCAAAGCCCAATTTTCGTCATATGATTTAATCATTCGATTCAAGTCCGATGTAAAAACTTTAATAGAAACTTTTTCTATTATTTTACTCTACCATGGCCATAGGCTTAAGGACTTGATTTTCATGATCATCATAAGGCTGCTCCTCATCCACCGAGGTAGATAGATTCCCTCTTGATGTAATCCAATTCCTACAAGCAACATGCTATAGCCAACATACACCTCAGGGTTCTGAATGGCTAGGAGATCGAGTTATGGTGTAGTCAAACTATAACACCCTCAAGGTGAACTGTCGATGCACCTCAGGTGAAAGAATCAGACACACCATTGCAGCTTCGAGCCAATCATCGACAAGAAGGTAGACTTTCTTATGACTGCTCGAGGTGGTCACGCTCAGTGCCTTCATTCTCTAATGAGGACTTGTACCCTTGCTTTGGTGTCTCTACACCATAGACTTAAGACTCATCTACTATAAAGAAGCGATTGTACACCAACCTTTTCGATCAATCACCATCCTCATGATGATCCTACAGTCAGGAGCATTTTATGAGTTAATAATAAAAATTCTTATCTTAAATTTTCAACACTTGAAAATAAGAATTATCATTATCATTAACTCAAGGGATGTATCACAGACACTAAATACACATTTGTGACAGAAAATAACCCATTTTATTATTTATAGTCAAAATTATAATTTTTTTCCTAGAAGTGTATTACAAGTGTCAGCCAATTCTGGCTTCTAGGGCACACATATCTAACAAACTTTCACTTGACCTAAAGTCAATTGGCTACTAATCTATGTTTCATCTTCTCTAGATGGGCTTTGATCTTCTACTGGCCCAACGGCTTTATATGTGAGTCTGCCGCATTGTCTGTGGAGTTGACTCTCTTGATCTTAATGTAACCCATCTCGAGGTAATCGCCAATGAGGTGGTATCACCGCTCGATGTGTTTGGAGTTTTAATGAGACCTTGGCTCTTTAGCAAGGGCTATGGTGCCATTATTATCGCAGTATAGAGGAGTGGCATCTGATGGCATCACTTCGATCTCTATGGCAAACTTCTTATCCCAGAATGCCTCCTTCATAGCTTCTGATGCAGCAATATATTCTACTTTCATGGTGAAATCTGCTATCATAGTCTACTTGAAACTTTTTCAACTGACAGCTCTACCATTATGCACAAATAGACTTCCAGATGTCGACTTTCGATCATCTACATCGGACATGAAATCCGAGTCTGTGTATCCCTGGATTTGGAGTTCTCCATTACCAAAGACCAACATCATATCCTTAGTTCTTCTCAAGTACTTAAGGATACATTTCACAGAAGTCCAGTGTTCTTCACCTGGATTTGACTGATATCTGCTTGTGACACTCACAGCATGGGCTATATCAGGTCGTGTACATAGCATGGCATACATGAGGCTCCCTATTGCAGAAGCATAAGGGATCTTGCTCATGCGTTCTATTTCCTCAGGTGTGCTAGGGCACATCTTCTTGGAAAGATGAATACCATGTCTGAAGGGTATTAATCCCCTCTTAGAGTTTTCCATACTAAACCTCTTTAGTACTTCCTCTATGTACATCTTCTGTGAAAGTCCTAGCATCCTATTCGGTCTATCCCTATAGACCTTAATTCCTAGAATAAAGGATGCTTCACCTAGGTCTTTCATGGAGAATTCCTTTAGACAACCACATTTTGACTGATGGTCAACATGGGAAAATATCATTTCCAATAAGGAGGATGTCATCCACGTACAATACGAGGAAGACAACAGCGCTCCCACTGATCCTTTTTGAAGACACATGGTTTCCTCTTCATTTTTGATGAAACCAAACTAATTTGATCACATCATTGAAATGAGTGTTCCAGCTCCGAGATGCTTGCTTAAGTCCATATATGGACCTTTGCAGCTTGCAAACCTTGTGATCAGTATCACTGGATGTGAAACCTAGCGGCTGTTCCATATAGATATCTTCCTCAAGATATCCATTTAAGAATGCCGTTTTCACGTCCATTTGCCATATTTCATAATCGAAATAGGCTGCAATAGGCAAGCAATGTGCGGATGGATTTTAGCATAGCTACTGGGAAAAAGGTATCCTGATAGTCAATGCCTTCGTTTGACTATAACCTTTTGCCACTAGTCTAGCCTTGAATGTCTCCACATTTCCCATCTGCACCAATCTTTCTCTTGAAGATCCATTTACACCCAATAGGTACTATACCTTCTGGTGGATCTACCAAGGTCCAGACTTGGTTTGAGTGCATCGAGTCAATTTCTGACTGCATTGCCTCTAGCCATTTCTCGGAGTCGATATCTGATATCGCCTCATTGTAGGTTTTGGGATCATCACCATGAGCACCATTACCTACGAGGAACATTTTTTCTACTTTCTCTGAAATAATACCTAAGTATCTTTCAGGGGGATGGAAAACTCTTTTCCGATCTACGAGGTGGAGGAGGTAGTGTTCTTATTGGCTCAACCTGATTTGGTTCCAATTGGTCCTTAGCTCGTTGCTACTTGTGAGACTTTCTCATCAAGCTTGAATCTGCTTTCCAATGCCGCTATCTTGAATAAACTATTTTTCAAGAAAGATGGCATGTCGACTCACAATCACATTGTGGTCTTCTGGAATGTAGAAATAGTATCCTAATGACTCTTTAGGATATCCTATGAATCGAGCTCTAAAGGACCTAAACTCTAACTTGTCCGCTTGTTGTCTTTTGACATGAGCCGGACAACCCCAAATTCTGAGATGACTCAGACTTGGTTTCTTACCGTGCCATATCTCATACGGTGTGGTAGGAACGGTTTTAGAGGGAACCCTATTCAGTAGATAAATTGAAGTTAACAATGAGTGTCCCCAAAGAAAATCAGGAAGGTCTGTGAAGCTCATCATGGATCGGAACCATATCCAATAGAGTCCGATTTCTCCATTCTGAAACCCCATTGAGTTGAGGTGTTCCTGGTGGAGTCCATTGAGAGACTATGCCATTTTTCTTTGAGATAGTCTAGGAATTTCTGGCTAAGGTATTCACCTCCTCGATCTGATCGAAGAACCTTAATGGGTTTTTCAGTTTGTTTTTCTACTTCATGTCTGAATTCTTTGAACTTTTCAAAAGCTTCAGACTTGTGTCTCATAAGATACACATACCCATACCTAGATAGATCATCGGTAAAGGTAATGAAGTAGACAAAATTGCCTCTAGCCGGCACATCAAATGGGCCGCACACATCAGTATGTACTAGGGCAAGGAGATCTGTGGCCCTTTCCCCATGTCCTAACAAAAGGGAGTTTAGTCATTTTGCCTTGAAGACAAGATTCACAAGTTGGATATGACTCGAAAGTCAATGGACTCAATAGCCCATTTTTCTCCAATTTGTTGATCCTATCTTCTGCTATATGACCTAATCTCAGGTGCCATAGATATCTATCATTTGGACTATCCCTAGGTCATTTTGGCATTCACGTTTTGCTCGATAGTTAGAAATAGGTACATCAATATGTAGCTGATAAAGATCCATTAATAAGAAAACCATTTGCAATTTTATTTCTTTCATAAAGAATGTTACAATGGTCCTTAAAGAAGGTAATCACATAGCCTTCTAGTGCTAAGCATGAAACAGAAATCAAATTCCTGCTAGCTGCAGGCACATAATAACAGTCTTTTAAAAACTAAGTCTAAACCAGATGGTAATCGAAGAGGGTATGTTCCCACGGCTACTGCAGCAACTCTTGCTCCATTACCGATGCGTAGGATCATGTCTCCATCCCTCAGCCTCCTGCTATCCTCAAGACCCTGCATAGAAGTGCACAGATGAGCACTAGAACCAGAGTCAAGCACCCAACTGGATGCAGAAGAAACCGTAAGGTTAGACTCAATAACGAGCATACCTCCAGAAGGACCTTCCTTCTTGTTCTTCAGGGTGGCCAGGTAAGTAGGGCAGTTCCGCTTCCAATGTGGCCGTCGCTGTTGCAATGGAAACACTTTTCCTTTGACATCGGCCTTCTTCTTCGCTCTGCCTTTTTCTTCTTTCCTCCTTCCACCTTCTTGCTTTTTCACAGACTTCTTTTTCTTTCCATAAGACTTTCTTTTGGAAGAAGTCCATTCCATAGCAAGAACTGAGCCTTTAGAACCTTTCATAGAAAGCTCAGCGGTAACCAGCATATTCATTAATTCGGCCAAGGAATTTTGAAGTTTATGCATGTGGTAATTCATGATGAATTGCCCATATGCATCAGTCAAGGATTGCAGAATAATATCATTCTGCAGATCCAAGTCTAACTTCACACCGAGCTTCTCAAGCTCTTCCATGTCCTTGATCATTGTCAGACAGTGATCTTGGACTGACTGCCCATCACGCATCTTAGCCTTAAAAAGTCATTTCGTGACTTGATACTTTGGCTGCGCGACTCTGTTCACCAAACATCTCCTGTAGGTGAGCCAACATTTGGCGAGCAGTCCCGATATCTTCATGTTGGCGCTGGAGCTCATCAGACATCGAGCCCAACATGTAATATCTGGCCTTATTATCTTCGTCTATCCATTTTTCCAGAGACGCTCTCTGTTCAGTGGATGGACGGGCTGGTAAGGTGGGAGGGTCCTGGTCCAATACATGGGTTAACTTCTCGGAACCCAAAATGATTTTGTAGTTCCTGAGCCAATCTTTATAATTGGGTCCGATCAGTCTATGTGTGTCCAGGATACGTGCTAATGGGTTGGACGCAGACATTTTCCTATAGAGAGTCAAAGATTCTAGTTAGATACTGTAATTATGACTTGACCAATTTATTTAGAATTTTATTTTTAAACAAATTAGCTTCCCACTATTTTCTCGGATCCCTACACTCCCTCTGTAGAGATGCAAAAATCTCCATGATTAATGATTTCTAGTGGGTGGTGCGGTCTCACCAACTGACTCATCACCTCACCTAACAGTTATTGGTGATGGGTTAGCCAATGAGTGAACAACTCTTGTTCAATGATTCTCTAATCATGGTGCACCCAAACTTGGTCTCTAATTCATGAATCTCACCGTATCCAGAATATTGATCCACTCCTTAGTTAAGTCAGACCCACCATTTGCATAGACTGGATTCCTAATTGAGTCTCTCACCATATCCAAAAATATTGAGCCCAACTCATCCTCCAGCCCATAGCATCCAATGCCTAATAGACATGGTTGCATCTTCCCGGTGCAACTGAGCCACTGTATCCAGCCGAGAACAATCAACCCCGGGAAAGGGCCCGCACATCTACAATGGTGGAAGACCTCAGACTTAATCTTTTCTTAGGGAGAATTGATTCAGGTCTCATTAAACTAGACTTGTCATAGTCATAACAATTATGACTAACCTAGTGGCATGGGTTAGCTCGGATTATTGACCACCTCAGATCAGAACTGTGTCAACAGATATGGCCAGGTAAGTGAGACCGGTGGAAGGGAATATGCCATTAACTCGATACAAAACATGCATTCAGGTCGAGTAGCTTCCAATTAAAAATCAGTCGGTCGTATGTGCCAAACTTACCTTAGACACCAAATTGTTGAGCCAGAACCAATTGGGTTAGCCTACAATCCAGACTCTAACCTCTGAGCCTAATTAGGTCTTGCTTGATCGTGACTCGATCTTGACCCAGACTTAATCCTATTAGGCTGGTCAATTTAAGCATTGTTGATCCCATCTAACCAACTCTTGATTCGGTTTGATCAACCGCTTAGACCTAATTGAGCTACCCAAGCCCGAACCCAGTATTATGAATATGTCTTAGATCTAAAATTCTCAATTTTAGACCTAATTAATATTTCCATAATCTTAATTCTTAATTAAGTAGGGTTCATAAACAAAATATGCACAATAAATCCTAGGGTTTCAGGATCTAGGGTTTTGCAGAAAGTAAGTTTTGGATTTCTGATTAAGGACGAACACGCAGCACCCCTACACATCATAAGAACACCCCATCGAATGGGAGGAGAGGGCCTTTAAATCCTTCTTCGTTCTTATGACCGGACGGCCAAGAGGAATGCCTTAATCAGGAACATGTAAATACTACAAAACTAGTTTTAGATCTATATCATATATCTCATATATAAAAATTAGATCTAATCATGGCATATTTTGCATACATCTCATGTATCATATCATGCATATTTTTAGATCTAAATTATCTCATAATTCATCTAAAAAATTAGATTTAAATTGATCTAATCAAAATAAATTCTAATCTAGACAATTATGTAGAACTATTCTACAACTAGTCTAGACATGCATTCAATCATATCTCATATGATATTTAAAATTAAATAATTTTATTTACTATTTTTTATATATTATCATAATATTTATAATATTAAAAAATAATAAATAAATAGATCTAAAATTATAACTTAATTAAATTAAATTATGAACATGCAAGACCATGTATAGAATAGTTCTATTTTACAACTAGTCATGCATCTTATAAAACTTAGATCTAAATTATTTAATTTTAATTTTTTTAATTTTAAATTTAATCATATCTCATGTGATATCTAAAATCATCTAATTATTAGATTAAAATAAAAATAAAATTAGATCTAAATAATTTATTAAAACCTGGCTTTGATATCAGTTGAAGGGAAAATTCTGATTTTCCGAATCAGATTCATTCAGATCTGATTGGATCAAGAGAGATATTTCAAAAATATCTCTTTTAAATCTAGATTAGATTTGAGATATTTTAGATCTAATTTTATAGATCTAATAAATAAAAATAAATTAAATTAAATTTGATTTAATTTATACTTTGATGTTGGATAATCAGATTATCCTTTGATGATCCTGCTGATTGCTTGAGGTTCTGGATCTAGCCATGCAAGCGCCTGGCCCCTACTAATATCCACTCGAGTTGGATATGAAGATCTTCTTCTTCTTTATAACCTCTCCAAATATCAGATCTAGATCTGATTTGGAGGATCTTTAAACCTTCTTTTGAAGATCTGGAATCGTCTCTTGAAGCAGTGCTGCCTTCTTCCTTTCTCGTCACCTTTCTTTTGCCTGGATCGCACCAAACTGGAGCCCAAATCTCCTTGGGTGTGGAGAGCAGAGAGAGGATCAGAAGATGGCATGGAGGATGGAGAGGGGCAGCCTTGGGGCATGGGCTAAGGGAGAACTTCTATAAAGCTTGGCGCAGATATGGTTTATATAGACCCTACTACGCCATACAGTGCCACATCATCCTGGCCAATCACATTCCTTCATGCAATCAGATCTAAATCTGATTGATGGGATGACATCACCTAATCCAATCAGATGAGAGCCCCCTTAAATCATCCTTAGGTGGTGCCAAGATTGGTCAAAGCTAAGTCTTAGGCGCCTACCTAAGTTGATTCCAAGATGCAACTTGGAGTCCCATCTGTATGGGACTCCAGGCATCCCTATCTATGAGTGCACGGCTCCCTAGGCGTGCACCCCCTCCTTTCCAATTTCTAGTAAGAGGACAAGCCCCTATTTGCTCTCCTATGGGTACATGACTCATGAGCAGATGTCTAACTATCAAAGGTCAACGTTTGACCAAAGTCAAAAGACAAAAATTAGCAGGTGACGGAAAATGGTAGGTGTTGTCTCAAATTTATCTTATAAATTAAGACAACCTTTTTTTGATTTGGACAAGCTCCAGTCAGATCAAGTAAAGATATCTGAGTGAGCACAAACATATTTGGCTCAATCGAGATAACTTTTAATGATATTAGAAGGAGAACGTTAGGCTCAATCATGTGCTAGCATGATTTTCTTAAACCTAATTGAATCTTATTCAAATTAATTGAATTGAATTAGTCTAATTTATAATATACAGATCCAAATCCTTATTTGTGTGATTCAGTTAGATTCAATTTTGTATGATAATGGGATATGTTATGATCTCTATCATTGACATCATCGAAACACCTTTCGATGGATCAGAACTTATTCGGATTCATACAACTAAAATGATGGATCATTCAAATCATTCTAATTGCTCTCAAAATCTATCAGTGATACCTAACAGTATATGGTGGCAATCCATCAGAACTGAAAATGAACCTCTCGGTGCAGCTACCTATGTGATTAAGTTCTTCTATCCTGAGCTCCAATCAGATTAGGGTTAGGGTGAACTCATCAAACCCAAATTTTCGTCATATGATATAATCATTTGATTTAAGTCCGATGTGAAAATCTTAATAAAAACTCTTTCTATTATTTTACTCTGCCATGGCCATGGGCTTAAGGACTTGATTCTCATGATCATCATAGGGCTGCTCCTCATCCACCGAGGTAGATAGATTCTCTCTTGGTGCAATCCAATTCCTACAATGAACATGCTATAGCCAACATACACCTTAGGATTTCGAATGGCTAGGAGATCGAGTCATGATGTAGTCAACCTATAACACCCTCAAGGTGAACTATCGATGCACCTCAAATCAAAGAACCAGAAACACCACTGCAGCTTCGAGCCCATCATCGATGAGAAGATAGACTTTCTTATGACTGCTCGAGGTGGTCACGCTCAGTGCCCTTATCTTCTAACGAGTATTTGTACCCTCGTTCTATTGTCTCTACACCATAGACTCAAGACTCATCTACTATAAAGAAGTATTTGTACACTAACCTTTTGGATCAATCACCATCCTCATGATGATCCTACAATCGGAAGCATTTTATGAGTGAATAGTAAAAATTCTTGTCTTAAATTTTTAACTCTTGAAAATAAGAATTATCATTACCATTAACTTAAGAAATGTATCACAGACACTAAATACACATTTATGATGGAAAATAACCTATTTTATTATTTATAGTCAAAATTATAATTTTGCTCATAAAAGTGTACTACAAGTGTCAGCCAATTCTAGCTTCTAGGACACACATATCTAGCAGAAGCATCTTATATACTTGGAATAAAGATTTATAGAGATAGATCTAAGAGGATGATAGGCTTATCCCAGTCTAGGTACATTGACTTAATACTGAAAAGGTTCAATATGGTTGAAAGTAAAAGTGGTTACTTACCCATGAGTCAAGGCATACATCTCTCTAAGAAGATGTCTGCTAAGACACCTGAAGAGAGAAATAGAATAAGTTTTATTCCTTATGCATCGACTGTAGGATCAATAATATATGCCATGTTATGTACTAGGCCTGATGTTGCTTGTGCCTTAGGCATAGCTGGTAGATTTCAGATTGATCTAGGAAGAGGATCATTGAAAAGCTGTGAAAAATATTCTTAAGTACTTAAAAAGGACTAAGGATATTTTTCTAGTATATAGTGGATTTGATCTCAAATTATAAGGATATTCTGACTCTAGTTTTCAATCAGACTTGGATGATAGCAAATCCATTTCAGGGTATGTCTTTACTCTGAACGATGGAGTAGTGAGTTGGAAGAGTACCAAGCAGCCAACTATAGCTGACTCAACCACTGAGGCAAAATACATAGCTACAAGTGAAGCCGCTAAGGAAGCTGTTTGGATGAAGAAGTTCATCACTAAATTGGATGTTATTCCCAAGATTGAGAACTCAGTACCACTTTACTGTGATAATACTGGAGCAGTTGCTCAAGCAAAGAAACCAAGATCTCATCATAAGTTCAAATACATTCTGAGACGCTTCCATCTCGTTCGTGAAATTATTGAGACATAAGATATTATCATTGAACGAGTATATACAAAGAACAACATAGCAAACCCATTCACTAAGGCTTTACTATAGTAGTAGTTTGATTGCCATCTTAATTGTATGGGATTAAAATATAAGGGTGATTGGTTTTAGTGCAAGTGGGAGATTGAAAGGAATATGCCCTCAAGCCAATCGAAATTTATATTTTGATGGGCTATTTTTTTATCTTCCAAACTTATTTAATGATATTTTCAAATAAATAAAAATATTTATTTCATCATATACTACATCTTAATTACTTATTTAAGATTACGATGAACCCTATAAATTAGGGCTATGATTTTAGGATTATGCTGAGATCATACCAGTGAGATCTAAAATCTTAAAACTCAAATTTAAATATTCCTAGTTGATGGAACATTGAGTTGGGGATCAATATTTTTGGTAAGACTAGCATATCCTACGTATGCTCGATGGAGAGGGTGATTGATCTCACAATCACTTGTGTATGATACTAATACAAGGATGTGGGTGCTCATTAGAGAATGAGTTCACTAATTGATCCAACTTGAGAACATCTAATGGAGTCTTATCTACATATCAATAGATGGTTCTCATAGTAGGAGTTATGCATGAAATTCTTTGACCTGAGACTACCATAGAGTCTTATATGTATGAATCCATATGTTGGTTCATACTCATTCATGACTTAGTCATATATGGGGTGATCTGGATATGATGGATTACATATGAAGGTTGTAAGTCGGTCAACATGGAATCGATCACTCCTAGTAAGAGGAGATTACATCTTACTTGCTTCAATCAAATGATGACTCAGGAAGACTTTGATCAAAGTATGATAAAAATTAAAAATAGTTTTTATTATTTTATTAATCAAATCATCATCATAAAATAGAGATAAATATAAATAAAAAATTAGGTTTGACATATTTTTGTACCCAAAGTTATATTCAGGATGCAGGATGATCGAAGGATCCTATTGTATGGTAACTTTCCACCGAAGGATATTTTTGATATTTTCTATTAAAATTTCATATCTTCTAGGTAGACATGATACATTGCTAGACGTCAATCATGTTTTGTGAGTTCAATCAAATTAAAAAGTTTAATGTGATCGTTAATTAGAAAATGTTCTAATTGGTCGAATCGGGTTAGCTGGTTTTGATCTAAATTAGTTTGATTTAGTTCTAACCAGATTAGGTCAAATTACACCCAGATCCATTGCTGGCTAGATGTGGAATCCAATGGATCACATACAAAGAGAATTGATCAAGGATCTAGTTGGATTAGATCATGTTTATAAGTTGAACATGCTAGCACATGTTCGAATTGGGTTTCGATTTTGGCTCATTAAATCCAATTTGAGTCAAAGTGAATTTGGCTAACTAATTGGGTTGACCCTTGGCTTTATGACCAGGGTGTAGGCATCACCTAACAGCAACCATCGCACCAAAGACTCTCTCTTTTGGCGCATGGGGTTTTGGTTCTTGCGCAAGGGACATATGGCGCATGTAGATTGTTGGTGCCACATTATTTCATCCTTATCCATTTATTTGTTCTACATAAAATCAAATTTACATAGTATTCTGATGGGAGGAGGTGCAGAAGAGTCCTTCTACTGATTAAACCCTTTAGTTATATGGTATTTGGATGAGAGAAGCCACCTTGCCACCCCTTATCTTTTGGCACCCCTTGGACTAAGAGTCCTAGGCGCCTTAGACTCCATCTTCATGCCATAATTCCCACGCCCCTAGTCTGATATGGGACACATTATGTTGGCCATTGGATGGCCTTTTTACCTGATTGAATGGTGGAAATAATTGGTGCCATTTGTGAAGAGTTGCGACTCTTTATGAGAAAACTTATGTAGAATTAGTCCGAAGAGTCTTTCTGCTTTAAGGCACCCCTTGGACTAAGTTTACATAATTTCACGTGACATGAAAATTAGAAGGGGGCATGAGATACTAAGTGGGCATGAGATATGCCTAAGGAAAGGGCATGATAAATTCATGGAGACACCTCTACATGGATTATAAATAGGTGTGTGATCCGAGAGTCTAAGGCATCAAAAACTCCTCCCTTCTTTCTTACAAGAGGCTTCCTTTGCCCAATTATCTTTATTCCTCTTTCTTTTATCTAGACAAGGTCCTGATTTAAGGATTAGAAGTCTTCCAATAAGATAAAGAGATTAGGATAAAAATTAAGAAGACAAGGAGCAAGAAATGAAGGTAAGGAAGGGCTAGGAGGGTGCCATAAAAGGCTAAGAAAAGTTTTGCCCAAATAATTAAAATTTTTATCATAAGAATTTTAATTAAAATATTTAGAGGTACTAGTGTTTTAATCAAGTCCCCATGTGGATCAACATTAGAGGGTGAACACGTGGGCACATGGTAGAAACCCTGATGGACTGCTACCGACGATCAGGGTCAATTTAGGATTTTACAATCAGAGGTATATTCTAATATGCTCATTTACATTATAAATGCATATTATATGATTTAAATTCTAATAAGATGATCCTAGAATTTGAGTTTGGTTTTATGATTTCATAATTTTGCTTTGAAATTCGTGCTTCCGCCATGTACACCAAACCCCACACCTTCCTGGGCGACATCTTGCTAGAACATAAGAAAGATCAGAGAAAAAAGAATAGAAGATGAGAGAAAGAAGAAGAACTCGACTGGATATTCTTTTAAGAACAAGGGCTCAAAGTTACTTCCTCTAGTACCAATTCTGTTGGTGCAAGAAACTATTGACCAAAGTTCACTGAAGGTGATGAAGATGATCTCGTCGATGAGACCTATAAAATAAAGTCTAGACCGGAGGCAAATGGCTCCAGCAGGATCCTCCAATAGTCAAGTTAGCTTCCTAGCCAACATTAATGGAGTACGCAGGAGTTTAGGATAGAAAGGAGAGCTTAAAGAAGGATGTGTATCTAGAAGATCTTTCTTATAGGTGAAGCTCGTAATAGAATGATGGTGACAGCCATAACTGAATGTCAAAAAGCTGTTTGGTCCACTTAGAGTTGTTATGGAGAGTGGGCTATCATTTGTCATGACTTGATAGTGGTTGGAGATCATTTACTATAGTTTGGATAGAAAGTCGGAGGCTTTCGAGTTTGACAGTGCTTCATTCATGCTGACTGTTGTTGGAACTATAGATAGGACTGACTAAGCTTTGAAGATTGGCCTTTTCATTGATGGCTGTGGATTCACAATTGGGTTCTGAGTTTGTATCATGTTGGTGCTGTCTTGACTGCTCTCAGCTCTCAGAAATTCGGCCATCTTCAAGGTTGGCTGAAGGTGGATATAAATGCTCGGGCCTGAAGTGCTGGAGGTTGGAAAGGATGGTGGGTTCTTTAACTAGGACTACGTCCATGCTCTTTAGAGTAAGTTCAGCCAATACCCAAGGTTGGCTCGAAGTCTGGATGAAAGGGTACTGAGATTCACTAGTAGAGTGGCTATTGCTTATTCCAGACTGAAGATCGAACTTATATCAATGGCAAGGTCCTCTTATTGGCTCAAATTTTGTTTGTCCAAAGTCCTTGGTGTGAAATTGGCAGAATTTGCTATCTTTAGAGTGAAGTAGAGAAGTTCAACTAATTTTCAAGGTCAGTCACTAGTCAAGATCGAATGGTGCAAGAGACCGAATATATGTAAGATGCTGCTAATTCTAGACTTGAAACTGGAATCAGTTAGATGGCAACCCTTTTACTGTTCAAGTCTGTTTGGCCGAAGTTTAGCATGCCTTTAGACAAGTTCTATAGTTATTGGGAGAAAGCTATGAGGATTATCATTGAGAGGATCATCTGGTGTGCAAGGTCTGAAGGTCAACCTTTCAAAACTTGCCTAGAATAGAGAAGCAATTTGATTGAAGTTCGGACTTAATTATCATTACTCTAGATAGCACAATACCAAGGTTGGACATTTGATTGGATTTTGGTGGGAGCTATTTTACCCTAAGCAGCTGAGAGGATGCTTAAGAAGTTGTAGAAGATGTCTTTTCGAAGCTCTCTGAATTTGAAGCTTGGTTCCACACTTTTTCTCTATTTGATGGATATTCAATAGAGCTCACTTAATCTTGAATGATTTCTAGTTTTAATCTACTTTCTTTCTTTCTCTTTTGATTCTCCACCTTTAAATGAGCTTCATAATTGTTGGGGAAAGATATTTGACTGTTGGAGGGGTTGAACTAGTTGTTTGGAGTGAAAAAGGCCCATTGGAGAAGTATAGAAAACTAGCCATTATAGCCTGTCCCATGTTTGGGGTCAACTCCATTTTTCTTAGGGTCAACTCCTAATTTTCAAAAAATTTCACTTTCTATCTTCTGTTTTTATGCAATAGAGGTCGACCCATGGGTCTGAAGGAAAAATCCTGATTTTTCGGACCAGGTTCATTCAGATCTGATCAGATCAAGAGATATATTCTAATTTTTTTTTTTTGATCCTAATCAGATATGAGATGTTTTAGATCTGATTATTATTATTTTAGAAATAAAATAAAATCTAGATAAATTAAATTAATTTTAATTTACCTTGATATGGGTAATCCTATTACCCATTGATGATCCTGTATACAGCAGAAGGTTCTGGATCTAGCCATGCAAGTGCCTGGCCTCTATCGATATCCACTCAGATTGTATCTGGAGATTCTCTTCTTCTCTATCACATCTCCAAAAATTAGATCTAGATCTGATCTGAAGGATCTTCAAAACTCCTTTGGAAGATCAGCAGTCGCCCTATGCAGCAATGCAGCCTTCTAGCTTTCAGTCATCTTTCTCTCATCTGGATCGCACCAACCAAGAATCCAAACACTTTGGACATGGAGAAGAGTGGGAGAAGATGCTTTGGCATGGAGGAGGAGAGGAGAAAAGACCTTAGGGCATGGAGATCTCAATTAATTCAAATTCCTCTATTAAGTTGGGTGCAGGGTCCTTTATTTATAGACTAATACTATGATCAACTCCTCTTCTTCCCAACCAATCTAATTCTTGTGTAGAATCAGAATCTAAATCTGATTTGGTGGAAATAGAGTCCCCTGGATCCTCTTTAGAGGTGCCTAAGACCAGCTCAAAGTTATTCTTAGGAGAACTCTAATTGGAATCCAAAAAGAGGGATGGATCCCTGTCGCAACAGGGACTTAGTGCGCCAACAACTTGGGCAACACGCCAAGGGTGGCGTGCACCCTCTTCCTTGCCAGGTTCTGTAGAGGGACGGTCCCCAACAGCTCTCCAATAGGTGCGTGACAGCGTGGGACAAAAGTCAAAGTGTCAATGGTCAATATTCTGACCAATCAAAGGTAGACTTTGACCACAAGCAAAGAAGACAAGAAATGGCAGGTGACCAAAAAATGGTAAGGTAATGTCTTACATAAAATAAGACAACCCTTTTCTAACTCTGGACCACCTCCAATCAGACCATATATAAAGAGGTCTCTAATTGAGCAGAAACTCCTTTGGCTTAGAACAGGAACAACTTATTTTGTGACTAGCAAAAAGAAAAACGTTAGGTTCAAATCGAGTGGCTAGTAATGATTTCTTGAACCTAATTGGAATCTCATTCAGATCAAGTTAAACTGGATTAGTTCAATTGATGATGTACTAATTCAACCCTTGTTTGTGTGACCCAGTTAGGTTCAAGTTCTGTATGGTAAATGGGATATGTCATGT
>QRFJ01004559.1:0-70239 GCA_006176705.1 Cocos nucifera | reverse complement strand
TGACTGACTCGATGCTGCAGTAGTGTGTCTGGTTCTTTGACCTGAGATGCATCGGCAGTTCACCTTGAGGGTGTTATAGTTTGACTACACCATTACTCGGTCTCCTAGCCATATGGAACCCTGAGGTGTATGTTGGCTATAGCATGTTCATTGTAGGAACTGGATTGCATCAAGATGGA
Organism: Cocos nucifera; assembly: GCA_006176705.1. Lineage (NCBI taxonomy): Eukaryota > Viridiplantae > Streptophyta > Magnoliopsida > Arecales > Arecaceae > Cocos > Cocos nucifera. Next base: position 70,060 of record QRFJ01004559.1, on the reverse strand, counting down.
ATCTATCTACCTCGGTGGTAGAGGAGCAGCCCTATGATGATCATGAGAATCAAGTCCAGAAATCCATGGCCATGGTAGAGTGAAATAATAGAAAGAGTTTCTATTTAGATTTTCACATTGGACTCGAATCGAATGATTACATCATATGACAGAGACTAGGGTTTGACGAGTTCACCTTAACCCTAATCTGATCGGGGCTCAAGATAGAAGAACTTAATCACACAGGTAGCTGCACCAAGAGGTTCGCATTCAGCTCTGATGGGTTGCCACCATATACTGCTAGGTGTCACTGGTGGATTTTGGGAGCAATTAGAATGATTTAGATGATCGATCATTCTAGCTGTTCGAATCAGAAGAGTTCTGATCCATCGAAAGGAGTTTCGATGATGTCTATGATAGAGATCATGACATATCCCATTACCATACAGAACTGAACCTAACTGGGTCACACAAACAAGGGTTTGAATCTGGTGATCATCAATTGAACTGATCTAGTTCAATTGATCTGAATGAGATTCAATTAGGTTCAAGGAAATCGTGCTAGCACTCGATTGAACCTAACGTTCTTCTTTTACTATCATAAATAAGTTGTCCTGACTGAGCCAAAGGAGTTTGTGCTCAATCAGAGGCCTTCATATGGTCTGACTGGAGGTTGTCCAAGTCAGAATAAGGTTGTCTTATTTGTAAGACATTACCTGCCATTTTTGGTCACCTGCCATTTCTTGTTCTTTGACTTTGGTCAAAAGTCTACCTTTGACTGGTCAAACGTTGACCATTGACCCTTTGACTTTTGACCACATGTCATGCACCTATTGGAGAGCTGGTGGGGGCCTGTCCCCCTGCCAGAACCTGGCAAGGAGAAGGGCGCACGCCAAGGGTGGCGTGAGCCCAAGTAGGAGGCGCCTAGGAGTCCTTGTTGGACAAGGACTCCATCTCCCTTTTTGGATTCCAATTAGAGTTCTACTAAGAATCCAACTTTGACTGGTCTTAGGCACCCTCTAAGGAGGAATCCAGGGGTCTCTATTCCAACCAATCAGATTTAGATCTGATTTCACAAAGGGTTGTGATTGGTTGAGGAGGAAGAGGAGTTGGATCACAAGAGGTCTATAAATAAGACCCTGCGCCCAACCCTAATTCTAAGTGAATTGAATAGAGATTTCCCATGCCCCAAGGCTGCCTCTCCCCTCCTTCCTCCATGCCATAAGTCTCTTCTCCCCTTGCTCTCCACGTCCAAAAGGAGTTTTGGACTTTGGTTGGTGCGATTCAGATCAAGGAAAGGCGATCAAAAGCAAGAAGGCTGCGCTGCTGCAAAAGGACGACTGCTGATCTTCAAAAGAGTTTTGAAGATCCTCCAGATCAGATCCAGATCTGAATTTTTGGAGGTGTGATAGAGAAGAAGAGGATCTCCAGATCCAACCCGAGTGGATACCGGTAGAGGCCAGGCGCTTGCGTGGCTAAGATCCAGAACCTTCCGCTGCAATCAGGATCATCTAACAGGGTAATAGGATTACCCAAATCAGGTAAATTAAATTTGATTTAATTTATCTTATTTTATTTTATTTATTAAAATAATAAGAATCAGATCTGAAACATATCAAGATCTGATTGAGATCAAGAGAAAAATTTTTGAAATATATCTCTTGATCTGATCAGATCTGGAACGAACCTGGACCGGGAAATCAGGATTTCCCTTCAACTGGTATCAGAGCCATGGTTCTAAATTGTTTAGATCTGATTTTAATTTTATTTTAATTAGAAAATAAAGTGATTTCAGATGTCACATGAGATGTGATCAGATCTGAAATCAGAAAAAATTAAAATTAAATGATTTGGATCTAAGATTACATGAAGATATGCATGACTAGTTCTAGAATAGAATAGTTCTATAGAATAGTCTTTGCATGTCTTTGATTTAATCTGATTAAATCATATTTTAGATCTTCTTATTTACTATTTTCTTGATATTATAAGTGTTATAATAACATCTGATAAAATAGCAAATAAAAATTATTTAATTTTAAATATCATATGAGATATGATTGATGCATGTCTAGACTAGTTGTAGAATAGTTCTACATAATTGTCTAGATTAGAATTTATTTTGATTAGATCAATTTAAATCTAATTTTTTAGATTATTATGAGATAATTTAGATCTGAAAACATGCATGATTTGATACATGAGATGTATGCAAAATATGCCATGATTAGATCTAAATTTGTATATGAGATATATGATATAGATCTATAACTGTTTTGTAGTATTGACATGTTCCTGATTAAGGCGTTCCTCTTGGCCGTCCGGTCATAAGAACGAAGAAGGGTTTAAAGGCCCTCTCTTCCCATTCGATGGGGTGTTCTTATGACGTGTAGGGGTGCTGCGTGTTCGTCCTTAATCAGAAACCCAAAACTTACTTTCTGCAAAACCCTAGATCCTGAAACCCTAGGATTTATTGTGCATATTTTGTTTATGAACCCAACTTAATTAAGAATTAAGTTTATGGAATATTAATTAGGTCTAAAATTGAGAATTTCAGATCTAAGACATATTCATAATACTGGGTTCGGGCTTGGGTAGCTCAATTAGGTCTAAGCGGTTGATCAAACCGAATCAAGAGTTGGTTAGATGGGATCAACAATGCTTAAATTGACCAGCCTAATAGGATTAAGTCTGGGTCAAGATCGAGTCACGATCAAGCAAGACCTAATTAGGCTCAGAGGTTAGAGTCTGGATTGTAGGCTAACCCAATTGGTTCTGACTCAACAATTTGGTGTCTAAGGTAAGTTTGGCACAGACGACCGACTGGTTTTTAATTGGAAGCTACTCGACCTGAATGCGTTCTTGTGCGAGTTAACGGCATATTCCTTCCACCGGTCTCACTTACCTGGCCATATCTGTTGACACAGTTCTGATCTGAGGTGGTCAATAATCCGAGCTGAACCCATGCCACTAGGTTAGTCATAATTGTTATGACTAAGCCAAGTCTAGTTTAATGAGACCTGAATCAATTCTCCCTAAGAAAAGATTAAGTCTGAGGTCTTCCACCATTGTAGACGTGCGGGCCCTTCCCGGGGTTGATTGTTCTCGGCTGGATACAGTGGCTCAGTTGCACCGGGAAGACGCAACCATGTCTATTAGGCATTGGATGCTATGGGCTGGAGGATGAGTTGGGCTCAATATTTCCGGATACGGTGAGAGACCCAATTAGGAACCCAGTCTATGCAAATGGTGGGTCTGACTTAACTAAGGAGTGGATCAATATTCCGGATACGGTGAGATTCATGAATTAGAGACCAAGTTTGGGTGCACCATGATTAGAGAATCATTGAACAAGAGTTGTTCACTCATTGGCTAACCCATCACCAATAACTGTTAGGTGAGGTGATGAGTCAGTTGGTGAGACCGCACCACCCACTAGAAATCATCAATCGCGGAGATTTTCGCATCTCTACAGAGGGAGTGTAGGGATCCGAGAAAATAGTGGGAGCTAATTTGTTTAAAAATAAAATCCCTAAACAAATTGGTCAAGTCAAAATTACAGTATCTAACTAGAATCTTTGACTCTCTACAGGAAAATGTCTGCGTCCAACCCACTGGCACGTATCCTAGACACACATAGACTGACTGGACCCAATTATAAAGATTGGCTCAGGAACTACAAAATTATTTTGGGTTCAGAGAAGTTAACACATGTTTTGGACCAGGACCCTCCCACCTTACCAGCTCGTCCATCCACTGAACAGAGAGCGTCTCTGGAAAAATGGATTGACGAAGACAATAAGGCCAGATACTACATGTTGGGCTCGATGTCTGATGAGCTCCAGCGCCAACATGAAGATATCGGGACTGCTCGCCAAATGTTGGCTCACCTGCAGGAGATGTTTGGTGAACAGAGTCGCGCAGCCAAATATCAAGTCACGAAAATGACTTTTTAAGGCTAAGATGCGTGATGGGCAGTCAGTCCAAGATCACTGTCTGACAATGATCAAGGACATGGAAGAGCTTGAGAAGCTCGGTGTGAAGTTGGACTTGGACTTGCAGAACGATATTATTCTGCAATCCTTGACTGATGCATATGGGCAATTCATCATGAATTACCACATGCATAAACTTCAAAATTCCTTGGCCGAGTTGATGAATATGCTGGTTACCGCTGAGCTTTCTATGAAAGGTTCTAAAGGCTCAGTTCTTGCTATGGAACGGACTTCTTCCAAAAGAAAGTCTTATGGAAAGAAAAAGAAGTCTGTGAAAAAGCAAAAGGTGGAAGGATCAAAGAAGAAGAAGGCAGAACCGAAGAAGAAGGTCGATGGCAAAGGAAAGTGTTTCCATTGCAACAGCGACGGCCATTGGAAGCGGAACTGCCCTACTTACCTGGCCACCCTGAAGAACAAGAAGGAAGGTCCTTCTGGAGGTATGCTCGTTATTGAGTCTAACCTTACGGTTTCTTCTGCATCCAGTTGGGTGCTTGACTCTGGTTCTAGTGCTCATCTGTGCACTTCTATGCAGGGTCTTGAGGATAGCAGGAGGCTGAGGGATGGAGACATGATCCTACGCATCGGTAATGGAGCAAGAGTTGCTGCAGTAGCCGTGGGAACATACCCTCTTCGATTACCATCTGGTTTAGACTTAGTTTTAAAAGACTGTTATTATGTGCCTGCAGCTAGCAGGAATTTGATTTCTGTTTCATGCTTAGCACAAGAAGGTTATGTGATCACCTTCTTTAAGGACCATTGTAACATTCTTTATGAAAGAAATAAAATTGCAAATGGTTTCCTTGTTAATGGTCTTTATCAGTTGCATATTGATGTACCTATTTTAACTATCGAGCAAAACGTGAATGCCAAACGACCTAGGGATAGTCCAAACGACAGATATCTATGGCACCTGAGATTAGGTCATATAGCAGAAGATAGGATTAACAAATTGGAGAAAAATGGGCTATTGAGTCCATTGACTTTTGAGTCATATCCAACTTGTGAATCTTGTCTTCAAGGCAAAATGACTAAACTCCCTTTTGTTGGACATGGGGAGAGGGCCACAGATCTCCTTGCCCTAGTACATACTGATGTGTGCGGCCCATTTGATGTGCCGGCTAGAGGCAATTTTGTCTACTTCATTACCTTTACCGATGATCTGTCTAGGTATGGGTATGTGTATCTTATGAGACACAAGTCTGAAGCTTTTGAAAAGTTCAAAGAATTCAGACATGAAGTAGAAAAACAAACTGGAAAACCCATTAAGGTTCTTCGATCAGATCGAGGAGGTGAATACCTTAGCCGGGAATTCCTAGACTATCTTAAGGAAAATGGCATAGTCTCTCAATGGACTCCACCAGGAACACCTCAACTCAACGGGGTTTCAGAACGGAGAAATCGGACTCTATTGGATATGGTTCGATCCATGATGAGCTTCACAGACCTCCCTGATTTTCTTTGGGGACATTCATTATTAACTTCAATCTATTTACTGAATAGGGTTCCCTCTAAAACCGTTCCTACCACACCGTATGAGATATGGCACGGTAAGAAACCAAGTCTGAGTCATCTCAGAATTTGGGGTTGTCCGGCTCATGTCAAAAGACAACAAGCGGACAAGTTAGAGTTTAGGTCCTTTAGAGCTCGATTCATAGGATATCCTAAAGAGTCATTAGGATACTATTTCTACATTCCAGAAGACCACAATGTGATTGTGAGTCGACATGCCATATTTCTTGAAAAATAGTTTATTCAAGATAGTGGCATTGGAAAGCAGATTAAGCTTGATGAGAAAGTCTCACAAGCAGAACGAGCTAAGGACCAAGTGGAACCAAATCAGGTTGAGCCAATAAGAACACTACCTCCTCCACCTCGTAGATCGGAAAGAGTTTCCCGTCCCCCTGAAAGATACTTAGGTATTATTTCAGAGGATGTAGAGGAAATGTTCCTCATAGGTAATGGTGCTCATGGTGATGATCCCAAAACCTACAACGAGGCGATATCAGATATCGACTCCGAGAAATGGCTTGAGGCAATGAAGTCAGAGAATCGACTCGATGCACTCAAACCAAGTCTGGACCTTGGTAGATCCACCAGAAGGTATAGTACCTATTGGGTGTAAATGGATCTTCAAGAGAAAGATTGGTGCAGATGGGAATGTGGAGACATTCAAGGCTAGACTGGTGGCAAAAGGTTATAGTCAACGCGAAGGCATTGACTATCAGGATACCTTTTCCCCGGTAGCTATGCTAAAATCCATCCGCACATTGCTTGCTGTTGCAGCCTATTTCGATTATGAAATATGGCAAATGGACGTGAAAACGGCATTCCTAAATGGATATCTTGAGGAAGATATCTATATGGAACAGCCGCTAGGTTTCACATCCAGTGATACTGATCACAAGGTTTGCAAGCTGCAAAGGTCCATATATGGACTTAAGCAAGCATCTCGGAGCTGGAACACTCGTTTCAATGATGTGATCAAAAAGTTTGGTTTCATCAAAAATGAAGAGGAACCATGTGTTTTCAAAAGGGTCAGTGGGAGCGCTGTTGTCTTCCTCGTATTGTACGTGGATGACATCCTCCTTATTGGGAATGATATTCCCATGTTGACATCAGTCAAGATGTGGTTGTCCAAGGAATTCTCCATGAAAGACCTAGGTGAAGCATCCTTTATTCTAGGAATTAAGGTCTATAGGGATAGACCGAATAGGATGCTAGGACTTTCACAGAAGATGTACATAGAGGAAGTACTAAAGAGGTTTAGTATGGAAAACTCTAAGAGGGGATTAATACCCTTCAGACATGGTATTCATCTTTCCAAGAAGATGTGCCCCAGCACACCTGAGGAAATAGAACGCATGAGCAAGATCCCTTATGCTTCTGCAATAGGGAGCCTCATGTATGCCATGCTATGTACACGACCTGATATAGCCCATGCTGTGAGTGTCACAAGCAGATATCAGTCAAATCCAGGTGAAGAACACTGGACTTCTGTGAAATGTATCCTTAAGTACTTGAGAAGAACTAAGGATATGATGTTGGTCTTTGGTAATGGAGAACTCCAAGTTCCAGGGATACACAGACTCGGACTTCATGTCCGATATAGATGATCGAAAGTCGACATCTGGCAGTCTGTTTGTGTGCAATGGTGGAAGAGTTCCAAGCAAACGGTGATACCATCTCATCCGCGATTACCTTGAGAAAGGTTACGTTGAGGTCAAGAGAGTCAACTCCGCAGATAATGTGGCAGACCCACTTACAAAGCCGTTGGGCCAGCAGAAGATCGAAGCCCACCTTGAGAAGATGGGACTTAGACTTGTAGCCAATTGGCTTTAGGACAAGTGGGAGATTGTTAGATATATGTGCCCTAGAAGCCAGAATTGGCTGACACTTGTAATACACTTCTAGGGGCAAAATTATAATTTTGACTATAATTAATAAAATGGGTTATTTTCTATCACATATGTGTATTTAGTGTCTGTGATACATCCTTTGAGTTAATGGTAATGATAATTCATATTTTCAAGAGTTGAAAATTTAAGACATGAATAATCATTATTAACTCATAAACAGCTCCCGACCATAGGATCATCACGAGGATGGTGATTGATCCGGAAGGTTGGTGTACGAATCGCTTCTCTTTAGTAGATGAGTCTTGAGTCTACGGTGTGGAGACACCGGAGCGAGAGTACAGGTACTCGTTAGAGAACGAGGGCACTGAGCGTGACCACCTCGAGTAGTCATTAGGAAGTCTACCTTCTCGTCAATGACTGACTCGATGCTGCAGTAGTGTGTCTGGTTCTTTGACCTGAGATGCATCGGCAGTTCACCTTGAGGGTGTTATAGTTTGACTACACCATTACTCGGTCTCCTAGCCATATGGAACCCTGAGGTGTATGTTGGCTATAGCATGTTCATTGTAGGAACTGGATTGCATCAAGATGGAATCTATCTACCTCGGTGGTAGAGGAGTAGCCCTATGATGATCATGAGAATCAAGTCCAGAAATCCATGGCCATGGTAGAGTGAAATAATAGAAAGAGTTTCTATTTAGATTTTCACATTGGACTCGAATCGAATGATTACATCATATGACAGAGACTAGGGTTTGACGAGTTCACCTTAACCCTAATCTGATCGGGGCTCAAGATAGAAGAACTTAATCACACAGGTAGCTGCACCAAGAGGTTCGCATTCAGCTCTGATGGGTTGCCACCATATACTGCTAGGTGTCACTGGTGGATTTTGGGAGCAATTAGAATGATTTAGATGATCGATCATTCTAGCTGTTCGAATCAGAAGAGTTCTGATCCATCGAAAGGAGTTTCGATGATGTCTATGATAGAGATCATGACATATCCCATTACCATACAGAACTGAACCTAACTGGGTCACACAAACAAGGGTTTGAATCTGGTGATCATCAATTGAACTGATCTAGTTCAATTGATCTGAATGAGATTCAATTAGGTTCAAGGAAATCGTGCTAGCACTCGATTGAACCTAACGTTCTTCTTTTACTATCATAAATAAGTTGTCCTGACTGAGCCAAAGGAGTTTGTGCTCAATCAGAGGCCTTCATATGGTCTGACTGGAGGTTGTCCAAGTCAGAATAGGTTGTCTTATTTGTAAGACATTACCTGCCATTTTTGGTCACCTGCCATTTCTTGTTCTTTGACTTTGGTCAAAAGTCTAACCTTTGACTGGTCAAACGTTGACCATTGACCCTTTGACTTTTGACCACATGTCATGCACCTATTGGAGAGCTGGTGGGGGCCTGTCCCCCTGCCAGAACCTGGCAAGGAGAAGGGCGCACGCCAAGGGTGGCGTGAGCCCAAGTAGGAGGCGCCTAGGAGTCCTTGTTGGACAAGGACTCCACCTCCCTTTTGGATTCCAATCAGAGTTCTACTAAGAATCCAGTTTGACTGGTCTTAGGCACCCTCTAAGGAGGAATCCAGGGGTCTCTATTCCAACCAATCAGATTTAGATCTGATTTCACAAAGGGTTGTGATTGGTTGAGAGGAAGAGGAGTTGGATCACAAGAGGTCTATAAATAAGACCCTGCGCCCAACCCTAATTCTAAGTGAATTGAATAGAGATTTCCCACGCCCCAAGGCTGCCTCTCCCCTCCTTCTCCATGCCATAGTCTCTTCTCCCCTTGCTCTCCACGTCCAAAAGGTGTTTTGGACTTTGGTTGGTGCGATTCAGATCAAGGAAAGGCGATCAAAAGCAAGAAGGCTGCGCTGCTGCAAAAGGACGACTGCAGATCTTCAAAAGAGTTTTGAAGATCCTCCAGATCAGATCCAGATCTGATTTTTGGAGGTGTGATAGAGAAGAAGAGGATCTCCAGATCCAACCCGAGTGGATACCGGTAGAGGCCAGGCGCTTGCGTGGCTAAGATCCAGAACCTTCCGCTGCAATCAGGATCATCTACAGGGTAATAGGATTACCCAAATCAGGTAAATTAAATTTGATTTAATTTATCTTATTTTATTTTATTTATTAAAATAATAAGAATCAGATCTGAAACATATCAAGATCTGATTGAGATCAAGAGAAAAATTTTTGAAATATATCTCTTGATCTAATCAGATCTGGACGAACCTGGACCGGGAAATCAGGATTTCCCTTCAAATGATTTGCAAATCCAGATGTCGATAGCTATTGGATTGGTTGCTTCCTCTTTTTTCTGCTAATGCCATGTCAGAGTTCCTACTCATGATTGCTTTCGTATAGATCAGAGGTTCATCATTCTCAATGACTTAGGCTTCATTATTCTCAATAATGAATCCATACCTCATAGGTGCATGTCGCACTCTATCAGACCTATGAATAGGAGTTGTGTGATTTGGTTCTTCCCTATTTATGTGATTATTTGGTTGAGAAATGTCTATTTATTTTTCTTGAACTTCACTAAGTTCAATATTTTTCCCACTGTCTCTTTCTAGGATGAACTCTTTCTCCATGAAAGTGGCATGCCTACTTATAAACACCTTTTGTTTAGTAGGATGGTAGAATAGATATCCCATACTATCTCTAGAATATCTGATAAACAAATATCTGTCTGATCTAGCATCTTGTTTATGTCCAAAATTTCTTTTGACATATACTGGACAACCCCATATCCTAAGATACTTAAGATTAGATTTTTTACATCTCCGTATCTCATATTGAGTGCTAGATATAGACTTAGAAGGTACTCTATTCAAGATGTACACTGTGGTCTTCAGGGCATGACCCTAGAAGAAAATAAATAACTCTATGAAGCATATCATGGATCATACCATATCCAATAACGTACGATTGCTCCTTTCTGCTGCACCATTTAATTATGATGTATAAGAAGGGGTCCATTCAGAGAGAATTTTTTTTACTTTAAGATAGTCTAGAAACTCACTGGATAAGTATTCTCCTTCCCAATCATATTAAAGGATTTTTATACTCTTTTTAGTTTGTTTCTCGATCATATTTTGATACTCTTTGAATTTATTAAAAGCTTCGGATCTAGAATTAAATTAATCTAATCAACCAGGTTAGTGGGAGAGAGGTGGGGGTCCCTCCATTGCTTTTCTTAGACACCAATAAATTGGCCAGGTCAGACAATAAAATCAATTAGAAATTACATTCTCTTTATCAATCATGAACCATTTTTCTAGATACCAATTGATCAATTAGATTTTTAGACTGGTTCTGCTATCGATTAATAACACTACAACTTAATATAAATTTATAGAGGACTTTAATCGATCTCTATGCACATTCTAAATTAAATCATACTAAATATATGAATATATCAACCATGATATATAACAAACATATCAACATGTATAATCATTCTAGGACAACCATCATTAGATAGTGAACACTTGCCACTATGTCAGGGCAACCTTACAGAATGATATATACATCATAATCTAATTACGATTAAACAAATATGATCACATCATGTAAATAACATGCTAAACAAATTAAATATGATCATATCATATTTATAATTATGCCATTAAAGCATAAACATAACAACATATGATTTAGTCTAATAAGGTTTGCTCTGATATCACTAATGGATTTGGTGTATAGGGCGAAAGCATGGAATTCAAAGCAAAACATAAAATCAAAAAACCAAATCCAAACCTTAGGAACACCTTATTAGAATTTAAATCATATAATATATATTTATAACATAAATAAGGATATTAGTGAAGGGAAATCCTAATTTTTTGGATCAGGTTCGTTCAAATCTGATTGGATCGAGAGGTATATTTCAAAAGTCACCTTATAGATCTACATTAGATCTGACACTTTTCAGATCTGATTCATGATCTGATAAATAAGAAAATAAAATTAAATTAATTCTAAATTAATTTTACCTTGATTCTGGGTATTCTGATTATCCGTTGATGATCCTGCCGAAGCCCTGAGGTTCTGGATCTAGCCACGCAAGCGCCTGGCCTCTACCGGTATCCACTCGGGCTGGATCTGGAGATCTTCTTCTTCTCTTTTTTTCTCCAAAAATTAGATCTTGATCTGATTTGAAGAATCTTCAAAATTTCTTCTGAAGATCACCCGTCGTCTCTGCAGTAGTGCTGCCTTCTTCCTTTTTCGTCAGCCTTTCCTTGCCTGACTCGCACTAATCTGAAGGCCCAACTTCCTTAGGCATGGAGAGGAGGAAAAGGGCCAGATGGTGGCATGGAGAAGGGAGAGGGGCAGCCTTGGGGCATAGCTTGGAAGAGGAGTTCTCAAAAGTGGGCGTAGATAGGGTCTTTTTATAGACTCTGGTGCGCCATGCAGTGCTGCATCACCCCAGCCAATCATGTTGCTTCGTGCAATCAAATCTAAATCTGATTGGTGGGATGACATAACCTAATCCAATTAGATGAGAGACCCATAGGTTCATTTTTAGATGGCGCCTAAGACTGGTCAAAGTAGATACCTAAGGGCCACCTAAGTAGAAACCAAGAAGCAACCTAGAATCCTATCCGTATGGGACTCTAGCATCCCTATCCACGGGTGCACGCCATCCTAGCCATGCGCCCGCTTCTTTCCAATTTTCAGAGAGGGGACAAGCCCCTATCTGCTCTCCAATAAGTGCATGACACATAGAAAGATGTCCAATGGTCAAAGGTCAACATTTGATAATTCAAAGTATAAGAATTAGCAGGTGACGAAAAATGGTAGGTGTTGTCTCAAATTTATCTCATAAATTAAGACAACATATTTTTGACTTGCATAAGCTCCAGTCAGACCAGGTAAAGGTACCTGAGTGAGCACAAACTCATTTGGCTCAGTCGAGACAACTTTTAAGATAGAAAAAGGAGAATGTTAGGCTCAATCGTGTGCTAGCATGATTCCCTTGAACCAAATTGAATCTTATTCAAATCAATTGAACTGGGTTAGTCCAATTGATGATATCCAAATCCAAATCCTTGTTTGTGTGACCCAATTAGATTTAGTTCTATATGGTAATGGGATATGTCATGATCTCCATCATCGACATCATCGAAACTCCTTTCGATGGATCAAAACTCTTCTAATTCAAACAAGTTAGAATGATCAATCATCTAAATCATTCTAATTGCTCTCAAAATCCATCAGTGATACCTAGCAGCATATGGTGGCAACCCATCAAAATTGAAAATGAACCTCTCGGTGCAGCTACTTGTGTGATTAAGTTCTTCTATCTTGAGCCCCGATCAGATTAGGGTTAAGGTGAACTCGTCAAACCCTAATTTCTATCATATGATTTAATCATTCGATTCAAGTCCGATGTGAAAACCTTAATAGAAACTCTTTCTATTATTTCACTCTCTCTGCCATGGCCATGGGCTTATGGACTTGATTCTCATGATCATCATAGGGCTGCTCCTCATCCACCGAGGTAGATAGATTCCATCTTGGTGCAATCCAATTCCTACAATGAACATGCTATAGCCAACATACACCTCAGGGTTCCAAATGGCTAGGAGACCGAGTCATGGTGTAGTCAAACTATAACACCCTCAAGGTGAACTACCGATGCACCTCAGGTCAAAGAATCCAGACACACCACTGCAGCATCGAGTCAGTCATCGACGAGAAGGTAGACTTTCTTATGACTACTCGAGGTGGTCACGCTCAGTGCCCTCGTTCTCTAATGAGTACCTGTACTCTCGCTTCTGGTGTCTCTACACCATAGACTCAAGACTCATCTACTATAAAGAAGCGATTATACACTAACCTTCTGGATCAATCACCATCCTCATGATGATCCTATGGTCAGGAGCATTTTATGAGTTAATAATGAAAATTCATGTCTTAAATTTTCAACTCTTGAAAATATGAATTATCATTACCATTAACTCAAAGGATGTATCACAGACACTAAATACACATTATGTGATAGAAAATAATCCATTTTATTATTTATAGTCAAAATTATAATTTTGCCCTTAGAAGTGTATTACAAGTGTCAGCCAATTCTGGCTTCTAGGGCACATATATCTAACAAACTCCCACTTGACCTAAAGCCAATTGGCTATAAATCTAAGTCCCATCTTCTCAAGGTGGGCTTCGATCTTCTGTTGGCCCAACGGCTTTGTAAGTGGGTCCACCGCATTATCTGTGGAGTCGACTCTCTTGACCTCGACGTAACCTTCTCGAGGTAATCACGGATGAGGTGGTATCGCCGCTCGAATGTGCTTGGATTTTTTGGTGAGACCTCGGCTCCTTAGCAAGGGCTATGGCGCCATTGTTGTCGCAGTATAAGAGGAATGGCATCTGATGGCATCACTCCGATCTTCTGCGGCAAACTTCTTGTACCAGAATGCTTCCTTTCGCAGCTTCTGATGCAGCGATATATTCTGCTTCCATGGTGGAATCTGCTATCACTAGTTTGCTTGAAACTCTTTCCAGCTGACAGCTCCACCATTGCACACAAACAGACTCCAGATGTCGACTTTCGATCATCTACATCGGACATAAAGTTCCGAGTCTGTATACCCCTGGACTTGGAGTTCTCCATTACCAAAGACCAACAACACATATCCTTAGTTCTTCTCAAGTACTTAAGGATACATTTCACAGAAGTCCAGTGTTCTTCACCTGGATTTGACTGATATCTGCTCGTGACACTCACAGCATGGGCTATATCAGGTCGTGTACATAACATGGCATACATGAGGCTCCCTATTGCTGAAGCATAAGGGATCTTGCTCATGCATTCTATTTCCTCAGGTGTGCTAGGGCACATCTTCTTGGAAAGATGAATACCATGTCTGAAGGGTACTAAATCCCCTCTTAGAGTTTTCCATACTAAACCTCTTTAGTACTTCCTCTATGTACATCTTCTGTGAAAGTCCTAGCATCCTATTCGGTCTATCTCTATAGACCTTAATTCCTAGAATAAAGGATGCTTCACCTAGGTCTTTCATGGAGAATTCTTTGGACAACCATATTTTAACTGTGGTCAACATGGGAAATATCATTCCCAATAAGGAGGATGTCATCCACGTACAATACGAGGAAGACAACAGCGCTCCCACTGACCTTTTTGAAGAACACATGGTTCCTCCTCATTTTTGATGAAACCAAACATTTTGATCACATCATTAAAATGAGTGTTCCAGCTCCGAGATGCTTGCTTAAGTCCATATATGGACCTTTGCAGCTTGCATAACCTTGTGATCATCATCACTGGATGTGAAACCTAGCGGCTGTTCCATATAGATATCTTCCTCAAGATATCCATTTAAGAATGCCATTTTCACGTCCATTTGCCATATTTCATAATCGAAATAGGCTGCAATAGCAAGCAATGTGCGGATGGATTTTAGCATAGCTACTGGTGAAAAGGTATCCTGATAGTCAATGCCTTCACGTTGACTATAACCTTTTGCCACTAATCTAGCCTTGAATGTCTCCACATTTCCCATCTGCACCAATCTTTCTCTTGAAGATCCATTTACACCCAATAGGTACTATACCTTCTGGTGGATCTACCAAGGTCCAGACTTGGTTTGAGTGCATCGAGTCAATTTCTGACTTCATTGCCTCTAACCATTTCTCAAAGTCGATATCTGATATCGCCTCATTATAGGTTTTGGGATCATCACCATGAACCCCATTACCTATGAGGAATATTTTCTCTACATCTTTTGAAATAGTACCTAAGTACCTTTCAAGAGGATGGAAAATCCTTTTCGATCTATGAGGTGGAGGAGGTAGTGTATGGATTGGCTTAACCTGATTTGGTTCCATTTGGTCCTTAGCTCATTGCTCTTGTGAGACTTTCTCATCAAGCTTGATCTGCTTTCCAATGCCGCTATCTTGAATAAACTATTTTTCAAGAAAGATGGCATGTCGACTCACAATCACATTGTGATCTTCTGGAATGTAGAAATAATATCCTAATGACTCTTTAGGATATCCTATGAATCAAGCTCTAAAGGACCTAAAGTCTAACTTGTCCGCTTGTTGTCTTTTGACATGAGCCGGACAATCCCCAAATTCTGAGATGACTCAGACTTGGTTTCTTACCATGCCATATCTCATACGGTGTGGTAGGAACGATTTTAGAAAGGAATCCCTATTCAGTAAGTATATTGCAGTCAATAAACAATATCCCCAAAGAAAATCAAGAAGGTCTGTGAAGCTCATCATGGATCGGACCATATCTAATAAGGTTCGGTTCCTCCATTCTGAAACCCCATTGAGTTGAGGTGTTCCTGGTGGAGTCCATTGAGAGATTATGTCCATTTTCTTTGAGATAGTCCAAGGAATTTCCAACTAAGGTATTCACCTCCTCGATCTGATCGAAGAACCTTAATGAGGTTTTTCAATTTACTTTTTCTACTTCATGTCTGAATTCTTTGAACTTTTCAAATGCTTCAGACTTGTGTCTCATAAGATACACATATCCCATACCTAGATAAATCATCGGTAAAGGTTAATGAAGTAGACTAAAATTGCCTCTAGTCCGGCACATCGAATGGGCCACACACATCTGTATGTACTAGGGCAAGAAGATCCGTGGCCCTTTCCCCATGTCCTAACAAAAGAGGAGTTTAGTCATTTTGCCATGAAGACAAGATTCACAAATTGGATATGACTCGAAAGTCAATGGACTCAATAGTCCCATTTTTTTCCAATTTGTTTAACCCTATCTTCTGCTATATGACCTAATCTTAGGTGCCATAGATATCTATCATTAGGACTATCCCTAAGGACATTTTGATTTTATGGCATTCATATTTTGCTCGAAAGTTAAAAATAGATACATCAATATGTAACTGATAAAGACCATTAATAAGGAAACCATTTGCAATTTTATTTCTTTCATAAAGAATGTTATAATGGTCCTTAAGAAAACTAATTACATAGCCTTCTTAATGCTAAGGCATGAAACAGAAAATCAAATTCCTGCTTGCTGCAGGCACATAATAACAGTCTTTTAATACTAAGTCTAAACCAGATGGTAGTCGAAGAGGATATGTTCCCACGGCCACAGCAGCAATCCTTGCTCCATTTTCAATGCGTAGGATCATCTCACCATCCCTCAGCCTCCTACTATCCTCAAGATCCTGCATAGAAGTGCACAAGTGAGCACTAGAACCAGAGTCAAGCACCCAACTGGATGCAGAAGAAATCATAAGGTTAGACTCAATAATGAGCATACCTCCAGAAGGACCTTCCTCCTTCTTCTTTAGGGTGGCCAGGTAAGTAGGGCAGTTCCACTTTCGGTGGCCATCATTATTGTAATAGAAACACTTTTCTTTATCAACAGCCTTCTTCAGCTCTGCTTTTTTCTTCTTTCCTCCTTCCATCTTTTGCTTTTTCACAGACTTCTTTCTTCTTTCCAAAAGACTTTCTCTTGGAAGAAGTCCGTTCCATAGCAAGTACTGAGCCTTTAGAACCTTTCATAGAAAAGCTCAGCAGGTAACCAGCATATTCATAAGTTCGGCCAAGGAGTTTTGAAGTTTATGCATATGGTAGTTCATGATGAACTTGCCCAAATGCATCAGTCAAGGATTGCAGAATTATATCATTCTGTAGATCCAAGTCCAACTTCACTTCCGAGCTTCTCAAGCTCTTCCAAGTCCTTGATCATCATCAGATAATGATCTTGGACTGACTGCCCATCGCACATCTTAGCCTTGAAATAGTCATTTAGTGACTTGATACTTGGCTGCGCGACTCTGTTCACCAAACATCTCCTATAGGTGAGCCAACATTTGGCGAGCAGTTCTGATATCTTCATGTTGGCACTGAAGCTCATCAGACATCGAGCCCAACATATAGTATCTGGCCTTATTATCTTCGTCAATCCACTTATCCAGAGATGCTCTCTGTTCAGCGGATGGAGGAGCTGGTAAGGTGGGAGGGTCCTGGTCCAATACATGAGTTAACTTCTCAAAACCCAAAATGAATTTTGAAGTTTTAGAGCCAATCCTTGTAATTGGTCTAGTCAGTCTATGGGTGTCTAGGATTCGTGCTAGTGGGTTGGATGCAGACATTTTTCTATAGAGAGTCAAAGTTTCTAGTTAGATATTGTAATTAAGACTTAACCAATTTGTTTAGAAATTTTATTTTTAAATAAATTAGCTTTCACTATTTTTTTGGATCCCTACACTTCCTCTGTAGAGATGCAAAAATCTCCACAATTACTGATTTCTAGTGGATGGTGCGGTCCCACCGAACTTACTCATCACCTCACCTAACAGTTATTGGTGATGGGTTAGCCAATGAGTGAACAACTCTTGTTCAATGATTCTCTAATCATGGTGCATCCCAAACTTGATCTCTAATTCATGAATCTCATCATGTCCGAAATATTGATCCACTCCTTAGTTAAGTCAGACCCACCATTTGCATAGATTGGATTCCTAATTGAGTCTCTCACCGTATCCAAAATATTGAGCCCAATCCATCCTCCAGCCCGTAGCATCTAATGCCTAATAGACATGGTTGCGTCTTTTCGGTGCAACTGAGCCACTGTAACCAGTCCGAGAACAATCAACCCTGGGAAGGGCCCGCACATCTACAATGGTGGAAGACCTTAGACTTAATCTTTTCTTAGGGAGATTTGATTTAGGTCTCATTAAACTAGACTTGACATAGTCATAACCATTATGACTAACCTAGTGGCATGGGTTAGCTCGAATTATTGACCACCTCAGATCAGAACTGAGTCAACAAACATGGCTAGGTAAGTGAGACCGGTGGAAGGGATATGCCATTAACTCGACAAGAACGCATTCGAGTCGAGTAGCTCCTAATTAAAAACCGAGTCAATCGTATCTGCCAAACTTACCTTAGACACCAAATTATTGAGACAGAACCAATCGAATTAGCCTACAATCCAGACTCTAACCACTGAGCCTAATTAGGTCTTAGCTTGATCGATCACTCATGTGACTCGATCTTGACCCAGACTTAATCCTATTAGGCTGGTCAATTTAAGCATTGTTGATCCCATCTAACCAACTCTTGATTCGGTTTGATCAACCGCTAGACCTAATTGAGCTACCCAAGTCCCGAACCCAGATTTATGAATATGTCTTAGATCTAAAATTCTCAATTTTAGACCTAATTGATATTTCATAAACTTAATTCTTAATTAAGTTTGGGTTCATAAACAAAACATGTAAATAAGATCCTAGGGTTTCAGGATCTAGGGTTTTGCAGAAAGTAAGTTTTCAATTTCTGATTAAGGATGAATGCGCAGCACCCCTACACATCATAAGAACATCCCATCGAATGGAAGGAGAGGGTCTTTAAGCCCTACTTTGTTCTTATGACCGGACGGCCAAGGGGAATGCCTTAATCAGAAAAACAACTAATCTACAAAAACTAATTAGATCTAAGCATATATCTCATATAAAAAATAGATCTAATTAAAATATATTTTGTATATATCATATATATCATGCATGCATGTTTTTCAGATCTAAATTATCTCATAATCATCTAAAAAATTAAATTTAAATTTGATCTTATCAAATAAAATTTAATCTAGACCTATTTGCAGAACTATTCTACAACTAGTCTAAACATGCAACTATCATATCTCATATGAACAAATTAAATTTAATTTATTTTCTATTTTTAGATCTGATTATAATATTTATAATATCAAAAAATAGAAAATAAATAATCTAAAAATTATATTTAATCAAATAAAAAATATGATTATACTAGACTACACATAGAATAATTCTATACCTAGTCTAGTTATGTATCTCATACATATTAGATCTAGATTAATTAATTTTAATTTTTTATTTATCTAATTTTAGATCTAATCATATCTCATGTGATATCTAAAATCACTAATTAATTAGATTAAATTTAATCTAAATAAATTTTATAAGAACCTGGCTCTGATACCAGTTGAAGCGAAATTCTGATTTTTCGGTTTAGGTTCGTTCAGATCTGATTGGATCGAGTGGTATATTCAAAAGTCACCTCTTAGATCTAGATTAGATCTGATACTTTTTAGATTTAATTTATGATCTGATAAATAAGAAAATAAAATTAAATTAAATTTGAATTAATTTTACCTTGATTCTAGATAATCTGATTATCCGTTGATGATCCTGCCGAAGCCCTAAGGTTCTGGATCTAGCCATGCAAGCGCCTGATCTCTACCGGTATCCACTCGAGCAGGATCTAGAGATCTTCTTCTTCTCCTTCTTTTCTCCAAAAATTAGATCTAGATCTGATTTAGAGAATCTTCAAAACTTCTTCTAAAGATCACCCGTCGTCTCTGCTGTAGTGCTGCCTTCTTCCTTTTTCGTCAGCCTTTCCTTACCTGACTCGCACTAATCTAAAGGCCCAACTTTCTTGGGCATGGAGAGGAGGGAGAGGGGCAGATGGTGGCATGGAGAAGGGAGAGGGGCAGCCTTAGGGCATAGCTTGGAAGAGGAGTTCTCAAAAGTGGGCGCAGATAGGGTATTTTTATAGATTCTGCTGCGCCATGCAGTGCTGCATCACCCCGGCTAATCATGTTGCTTCGTGCAATCAGATCTAAATCTGATTGGTGAAATGATATCACCTGATCCAATCAAATGAGAGACCCATAAGTTCATTCCTAGATGGCGCCTAAGACTGATCAAAGTAGATACCCAAGGGCCACCTAAGTAGAAACCAAGAAGTAATCGGAGTCCCATCCGTATGGGACTCCAGCATCCCTATCCATGGGTGCACACCATCCTAGGTGTGCGCCCCCTTCTTTCCAATTTCTAGAGAGGGGACAAGCCTCTATCTGCTCTCCAATAAGTGCATGACACATGGGCAGATGTCCAAGGGTCAAAGGTCAATGTTTGACCAAGTCAAAGCACAAAAATTAGCAGGCGATGGAAAATGGTAGGTGTTGTCTCAAATTTATCTCATAAATTAAGACAACCCTTTTCTAACTTGGACAAGCTCCAGTTAGACTAGGTAAAGGTACCTGAGTGAGCACAAACTCATTTGGCTCAGTCGAGACAACTTTTAAGATAGAAAAAGAAAAATATTAGGCTCAATCATGTGCTAGCATGATTTTCTTGAACCTAATTGAATCTTATTCAAATCAATTGAACTGGATTAGTCCAATTGATGATATCCAGATCCAAACCCTTATTTGTGTGACATAGTTAGGTTCAGTTCTGTATGGTAATGGGATATGTCATGATCTCCATCATCGACATCATCGAAACTCCTTTCGATGGATCAGAACTCTTCTGATTCTGACAACTTAGAATGATCGATCATCTAAATCATTCTAATTGCTCCCAAAATCCACCAGTGACACCTAGCAGCATATGGTGGCAACCCATCAAAACTAAAAATGAACCTCTCGGTGCAGCTACTTATGTGATTAAGTTCTTCTATCTTGAGCCCCGATCAGATTAGGGTTAAGGTGAACTCGTCAAACCCTAATTTCTATCATATGATTTAATCATTCAATTCAAGTCCGATGTGAAAATCTTAATAGAAACTCTTTCTATTATTTCACTCTCTCTACCATGGCCATGGGCTTATGGACTTGATTCTCATGATCATCATAGGGCTGCTCCTCATCCACCGAGGTAGATAGATTCCATCTTGGTGCAATCCAATTCCTACAATGAACATGCTATAGCCAACATACACCTCAGGGAATTCTGAATGGCTAGGAGACCGAGTCATGGTATAGTCAAACTATAACACCCTCAAGGTGAACTACCGATGCACCTCAGGTCAAAGAACCAGACACACCACTACAGCATCGAGTCAGTCATCGATGAGAAGGTAGACTTTCTTATGACTACTCGAGGTGGTCACGCTCAGTGCCCTCGTTCTCTAACGAGTACCTATACTCTCGCTTTGGTATCTCTACACCATAGACTTAAGACTCATCTATTACAAAGAAGCAATTATACACTAACCTTCCAGATCAATCACCATCCTCATGATGATCCTACGGTCAGGAGCATTTTATGAGTTAATAAATGAAAATTCATGTCTTAAATTTTCAACTCTTGAAAATATGAATTATCATTATCATTAACTCAAGGGATGTATCACAGACACTAAATATACTTATGTGATAGAAAATAACCCATTTTATTATTTATAGTTAAAATTATAATTTTGCCCTTAGAAGTGTATTACAAGTGTCAGCCAATTCTGGCTTCTAGGGCACTCATATCTAACAATTAGAACATACCTCTGATCGCAAAACCCTAACTTGACCCTGATCGTCGGCAGCAGTCTATTAGGATTTCCACTAGGTGCCCATGTGTTCACCCTCCAATGTTGATCTACACAGGGACTTGATTAAGACACCAATACCTCTAAATATTTTAATTAAAATTCTTATGATAAGAACTTTAATTATTTGGGCAGAACCTTCCTAAGCCTTTAATGACACCCTCCTAGCCTTTCCTTGCCTTCCTTTCTTGCTTCTTGTCTTCTTAATTTTTATTCATAATCAATTTATCTTATTAGAAGATTTCTTGTCCTTAAATCAAGACCTTGTCTAGACAAGAGAAAGTGGAATAAAGAAAATTGGACAAAGGAAGCCTCTTGTAAGAAAGAAGGGAGGAGTTTCTGATGCCTTGAACTCTCGAATCACACCCCTATTTATAATTCACATAGGGGTGTCTCCATGAATTTCTCACACCATTTTCCTAGGCATATCTCATGCCCACTCAGTATCTTATGCCCCTTTCTAATTTTCAAGCTATGTGGAATTACGTGGACTTAGTCCAAGAGGTGCCTTAAAGTAGGACTCTTCGGACTAATTCTACGTAAGTTTTCTCATGAAGAGTCGCAACTCTTCATAAATAGCACCAATTATTTCTACCATTTGATCAGGTAAGAAGGCCATCAAATGGCCAACATAATGTGCACCATATCAGACTAGGGGCGTGGGAATTACGGCGTGAAGATGGAGTCCAAGGTGCCTAGGACTCTTAGTCCAAGGGGCGCCAAAAGATAAGGGGCGGTAAGGTGGCTTCTCTCATCCAAATACCAAATAACCAAAGAGTTTAATCAATAGAAGGACTCTTCTGCACCTCCTTCCATCAGAATACTATGTAATCTTAATTTTATGTAGAACAAATAAATGGATAAGGATGAAATAATGTGGCACCAACAATCTACATGTGCCACATGTCCCTTGCGCATGAACCAAAACCCCCTGCGCCAAGAGAGAGAGTCTCTAGTGCGTGGGTTGCTACTAGGTGATGCCTAGACCATGATCATCAAGCCAAGGGTCAATCCAATCAGTTAGGAAAATTTGATTAGACTCAAATTGGATTTAATCAGCTCAAATCAAAACTCGATTCGAATCTAATTCGAATCTAGGTGCTAGGGTTTGCAACATATGCTAGCATGTTCAATTTGCAAACATGATCTAATCTAATTAGACCCTTGATCAATTCCTTTTGTGTGTGACCCATTGGGTTCCACATCTTGCTAACAGTGGGTCTGGGTGCGATTTGACCTAATCTGATTAGAACTCAATCAAATCGATTTAGGTCAAAACTAGCTAACCCGATTCAACCAATTAGAATACTTATTAATTAACGATCAAATTAAACTCTTTAATTTGATCAAACCCATAAAATATGATTGATGTCTAGTAATGTATCATGTCTATCTGAAAGATATGGAATTTTGATGAAAAATATCAAAAATATCCTTTAGTTAAAAGTTACCATGCAATAGGATCCTTTGATCATCCTGCATCCCAAATATAACTTTGGATATGAAAATATGTCAAACCTAATTTTATATTTATATTTCTCTCAATCATATGATGATGAATTGATTAATAAAATATTAAAAATTATTTTTAATTTTTATCATATTTTGATCAAAGTCTTCTTGAATCATCATTTGATTGAAGCAAGTAGGATGCGATCTCCTCCTACTAGGAGTAATCGATTCTATGTTGACCTACTCACAACCTCCATATGCAATCCATTATATCCAGATCACCTCGTACATGATAAGTCATGGATGAGTATGAATCAAAATATAGATTCATTCATATAAGGTTCTATGTGTAGTCTCAGGTCAGAGGATTTCATGCACAACTTCCATTATGAGAACCATCTATTGACATATAGATAAGACTCCATTAGATGTTCTCGAGTTGGATCAATTCAATGAACTCATTCTCTAATGATAACCCACATTCTTGTATTAGTATCATACATAAGTTATTATAAGATCAATCACCCTCTCCATCGAGCATACATAGGATGTGCCAATCTTACCAAAAATATTGATCCCCAACTCAATGTTCCATCAACCAAAAATATTTAATTTAGAATTTTAAAGTTTTGGATCTCACTGATATGATCTTATTATAATCCTAAAATCATAGCCCTAATTTATGAGATTCATCATAATCTTAAATAAATAATTAAGATGCAACATGTGATGAAATAAATGACTTTATTTATTTGAAAATGTCATTACATAAGTTTGGAAGATAAAAGAATAGCCCATCAAAATATATATTTCAATTGGCTTGAGGGCATATTCCTTTTAGAAGGTTCCCTCCCATCGATCTATTGCCTCTATAGTCAGATCCAGCCCGAAGCTGGCAGACCAGCCCATCTCAGCTCCATCACCTACACCTCAACCTCCTCTACTGACAATAATGGTGGATATGAAGTAGTTCAACTTGTTGATGCAGTAGGTTAGGCACCTCATGCAAGCAGTGTAGCCATGTAGCAAGCTTCGATGCTAGCATCACCAGAAAGATCATTGTGGAGTGTCAGAATCGGGCACCAGGAAAGCTCACCTAAGCAAGTTAGTCAGTAGCCCCAAGAAAGAAAAAATAGAGAGCAAAGAGCCCCTATTCTGAACATGATTCAACATCTGGAAGGTCTCTACCCCCATTTAGTCAGCCGCCCATTGAGATTTGTGATGGAGATGATATTCTCAATTAGAAGCTCCGTGAGATGAACCAGCAAATCGAAGAGCTCCGCCATACTATCTCCATTCGTAATGATGATATTTGCACCAACCCCCCATTTTCCACCCAGACATGCAGGAGCCCGTCTTGCCAAACTTTATGAGAGTTATGATGGAACCTCGGACCCAACCACCACCTCGAAGCCTTCAAGTATGATGTTGCTCCATGGCACGTCGGATGCCATTCTGTGTTAGGCCTTTCCCTCCACCTTGAAAGGAGCAACAAAAAATTGGTTCTTGGACCTCAAACTGGGTATTATCTACTCCTTTGATCGGCTAAGCCATCAATCTATGGCTCATCTTGTCAGCAGTCGATGTCCAAGGTGGGGCTTAGATTTCCTTATTAATATCAAGCAAAAAGAAGAGGAGTCCATCAGAGCTTATGTTAACCACTTCAATGCCACTGCTCTGGATGTCCAAAATTTAGATCAATCCATTGCCATGGTTGCACTGAAGGACGGCCTTCTGAAGAATAATCTCCTCTTCTCCTAAGAGAAGAAGTAGCCCCAAGACTTCATCGATATACTAGCTTGGGCTGAGGGCTATGCTCGATCTGAAGAAACCATGGGAGAGCAGCAAGCAAGAGAATCTAGCAAGCCTGCACCTACGAGAAGCTGAGTAAAGCTTGGCCACATTCAAAAATTCCTCCTAAATATAGATGAGCCTAAACTCTATCTCAAGCTCGTCGACCAAGAAGCCTGGATTGGAGGATGCAATGAAGTTCTCCTCCCAAAAGATTCCATAGCTACTCTCCCCTCAATGCTTTGAAAACTAAAAAACTGATGAAAATCAAGAAGTAACTGCCAAGGCCGAAAAAGATGCGATTCATTCAAGCAAGCGCAATCTAAATAAGTACTACTTGTATCATCATGACTACGGTCATGATACTGAGTGCATTTAGCTTCAAGATGAGATCGAGGAGCTAACCAGACCAGGCCGACTAGATCAATTCCTATGACATCTGTTCGAAAGGAGGAAAGATCAGCCAAAAGCCCTGCCGTAGTCAGAACCACCTCGAAGAGATGAGCCCTAAGAAGATTGGCCCCTACTTAGAATCATTAATACTATCACTATGGGACATCGGCAAGGGGAAGCTAGCAAAGTGGTAGGGTCAAGAGGATTGAAGAACCCATTGCTTTTACTGAAGAAGATGCACTAGGGGTTTGATTTTTGCACAATGATATGGTTGTAATTATTTTAAATACTGCCAATTATGATGTACGCCATATCTTAATTGATGATAGAAGCTCTATCAATGTCTTATTTTATGATGCTTTCTCCAAAATATCTATACCTGGTAGCTGTATGGGACCAATAAGTTCTCCGTTAGTGGGGTTCACCAGTGATGCTATATCAATTGAAGGAATAATTATTCTATCAATTATGGCAGGTTGGTATCCAAAGTAATCTAGAGCTCAAGTTGATTTTTTGGTGGTAAAGGCTCCCTCTGCCCACAATGCAATTTTAGGCTGACCTACGTTGAATACACTTCCAGTTGTAGTGTCAACATATTATTTGAAGATGAAGTTTTTGATAGAATGTGGAGTCAGAGAGGTCAGAGGAGATCAAGCTTTGGTGTGTCATTGCTATACAATTGCTTTGCAAGAAGGAAGGTAGCCAAAACTTTGTCCAGTAAACGGACTCGATGCTTGTGATGACTTGACTGAGAAACGAGGGAACTGATCAAAGATCTTCTTATAGTCTCTTTGAATGATGGAAATGAAGATTGTACTATTCAGATTGGCTTGAATTTGGAAGAAGAAGTCAAAGATAGCTCATCACTTTTTTATGGAGAAATGCTGATGTCTTTGCATGGGTTCCTACAAATATGTCTAGGATTGATGCAAAAGTAATGGAGCATCGCCTAACTGTAGATCACAAGTGCCACCCTATGAAGCAAAAGAAGTACTGCTTTGCACCTGAGTGATAGAAGGCCATCATGGATAAGGTAAACAAGCTCCTCAAAGCCCAGTTCATCCGAAAGGTGTCCTATCCGAATTGGATTGCAAATGTAATCCTTGTCAAGAAGGGGAATGGCAAATGAAGGATGTACATAGACTTCACAGACTTAAACAAAGCCTATCCAAAAGATAGCTATCCTCTACCTAAAATTGATCAACTGGTGGATGCAACCTCAGGCTATGAGCTTCTCACCTCCATGAATGCCTTCTCGGGCTATAATCAAATTCAGATGGCACCTAAAGATGAGAAAAAACTACTTTTATTACTGATCATGATCTTGATTGTTATAGGGTTATGTCTTTTGAACTTAAAATTGCAAGTGCAA
This sequence comes from Cocos nucifera, assembly GCA_006176705.1. Classification (NCBI taxonomy): domain Eukaryota; kingdom Viridiplantae; phylum Streptophyta; class Magnoliopsida; order Arecales; family Arecaceae; genus Cocos; species Cocos nucifera. The sequence goes on along the minus strand of QRFJ01004559.1, from coordinate 43,366 downwards.
CCTACCAGTGCCTGGTGAATGAGACTTTCAAGGAGTAGATCAGCTGCAACATAGAGATTTACGTGGATAATATGCTTGTCAAAAGTCGATCATCAACAAATCATATTGCCAATTTGGAAGAGACATTTAGCACTCTCTAAAAGTATAAGATAAAGCTGAACCCAACCAAATATTCTTTTGGAGTAACCTCAAAAAAATTCTTGGGGTTTATGGTGTCAAGGCATGGCATCAAAGCAAACTCAGAAAAAATTCAAGTCATCCAAGAAATGACCACCCCAAGGACAATAAGCAAAGTTCAACACCTAACGGGGAAGATCGCGACTTCGAATAGCTTCGTTTCAAAGTCAGCGGAATGCTACATGCCTTTTTTTCAGGTGCTAAAGCAACCAATGAACTTCTGCTGAACCCCTAAATGTCAACAGGCATTTGAGGAATTAAAGAACTACCTTGGCTCATCTCCCCTCCTTACCAAGTCCGAACCTAGTGAAGAACTATTCTTGTACCTAGCAGTATCTGCTGCAGCCATTGGAGCTATTCTGGTTAGAAAGGAGAATAAAACTCAAAAGCTGATCTACTACATAAGCCGAATTCTAAGAGATGCAGAGACCAGGTATACCAAATTAGAAAAACTAACCTATGCTCTATTGATTGTAACTAGAAAGCTCTGACCCTACTTCCAAGAGCATACAGTGACACTCCTCACAAATCAACCTATAAAGGCAGTACTTCATCGATCAGATGCATCTGAAAGAATAGCAAAGTGGGCAATTGAACTCACTGAATTTGACATTAAGTTCCAACCTCGGTCATCTATTAAAGCTCAAATACTATCCGACTTTATGGTGGAATGCGCCATACTAGTTCCGACCGAACCTGAACTGTAAGAAGTTTGCACTTCTAATTTGTAGTCGAACTTCCTTGAGTAAAGAACAAACCTTCCTAAGGATTTTTAGGCCTTGTATATTAATGGTTCGTCCAATGCTGTTGGAGCAGGCATAGAGTTGATTCTCATTAATCCGAAAGGAGTCATTGCTAAATATGCACTGCTCTTTGAATTCCTCACTACTAACAATGGAGCAGAATATGAAGCTCTGATCGCGGAATTAAGAATAGCCAAAGAATTGGGGATGGATCATGTGAAGGTCTTCAATGACTCACAATTGATAGCGGGGTAGGTCAATGGTAGTTATGAAGCTTGGGAGGAAAGTATGAAGAAATATTTGGACAAAATGAAAAGTTTAACCTCGACCTTTAATAGTTTTGACATTCAGCGGATTTCTAGAGTAGAAAACTCAAGGACCAACCTCCAATCTAAGGTGGCTACTCTAGCTCCGAATGAATTGCTAAAGGAGGTTTTCTTTGAAGTTCTTCAGTACCCAAGTTCGGAGAAATCCTAGATAATAATGCAAGTTGATTACGAGCCCAACTGGATTGACCTATTGATCCTGTATCTTAAAGATGGCATTCTCTTCAGAGACCCCAAAGAAGCCAAAAAATTGAGAAATCAGGTATACAAGAGGTCCTACTCCTTACCACTTCTTAAGTGCCTCCAACCATCTGAAGCTAATTACGCTTCGAGGGAAGTTCATGAAAGAATATGCGGGAACCACCTCGGAGCTAGATCATTATCTTACAAATTGCTTTGGCAAGGATATTACTAGCCAACATGTAGCAGGATGCGACTGACTATGTAAGAAAATACGATCAATGCTAAAGAAATGCCAATATTTAAAGATAGCTAGCTTTCTAGCTCACACCCTTAAGCGCTCCATGGCCATTTGCACAATGGAGAATGGATATACTTGGGCTCTTTGTGATAGCATCTAGATAGCAAAAATTTCTTCTAGTAGTGGTGGACTACTTCGCTAAATGGATCGAGACCAAGCTCCTGGCATAGAACACTGAAGCTAAAGTGTAGGACTTCATCTGAAAGTCAATAGTGTACAGGTTCGGCCTACCATGAACCTTGATCACCGAGAATGGGCACCAATTTGTAGGAGCAAAGCTTGCTGAATTTTGTGAGGATTTGAATATTTTCTATCATTTCACATCCATGGCCCATCCTCAAGCAAATAGCAAGACCGAGGTAACCAACATAACACTATTGTAGGGGATAAAAGTAACACTCAAGAGAGCGAAGAGAACATGGGTGGATGAACTCTATCATGTGCTCTAGGCTTATAGAACCATGAAGAGTTTGCCAACTGAAGAAACCCCATTTGTCCTAGCTTTTGGAACTGAAGCCGACATTCTGGTTGAACTTGGACTCCCCTCGGCATCAGTTGAAGGCTTCAATAAATAAAATAATTCACAGAATCTCAAGACAAATCTTGATATGCTAGAAAAAAAATATGAGAAAGCCCAAACTCGAATGGCAGCCTATAGGCAAAAAGAGACTCGTTACTACAACTCCAGAGTCAGAAGTAAACCTTTAAAGTTGGAGATTTTGTGCTACATCAAGCAGACATTTCTCAGCCACACAATCAAGGCAAGCTTGTTCCAAACTAAGAAGGCTCCTATGAGGTCATGAAAATCGTCCAATTGAAAACTTACTATCTGAAGGAGCTTGGAAGAACTATACTACCTTGACCTTGGAATGTAGAAAATCTATGAATGTACTACTGATAACCATATTTTAATAAAGATTATTTATTCTTAACATTTTCATCTCTTATGCAAATTGAGTTGTGGCAAGAAATAACCAAGCCAAGTTTCATTCTTAAATAAATCCATATATAAAGGCTTTCGATTCTTAAATAAGAGGTTAACCTCATCTTAACGAGGGTGAAAGCCTTCGATTCTTAAATAGGAGGTTAACCTCATCTTAATGAAGGCCTCCGATTCTTAAATAGGAGGTTAACCTCGTCTTAATGAGGATGAAGGTCTCCAATTCTTGAATAAGAGGTAATATGGAGAGGCCCTCTTAATGGCACTTTTTATGCCCGAGCAACCCATTAGGAATAGGAGGTAAACCTCATCCTAACAAGGATAAAATTCATCTCACGTCAGAAACAGGAGGTGGACCTCGTCCTGATGTGGGCGAAGACTCTTACGAGGGATTGAAGGCCTCCAGTTTCTAAACAGGAGGTAATGCGGAGGGGCCCTCTCAACAGCCTTATTTGTGCCCCGGCAACTTTGTTAGGAATAGGAGGTAAATGTCGTCCTAACAAGGATAAAAGCCATCCTACATTAGGAATAAGAGATGGACCTCATTCTGACATGGGCAAAGATCCTTACGAGGGATTGAAAGCTTCTAGTTTTTAAATAGAAGATCAATCATATCAGGAACAGGAGGAGGATCTCAACCTGACATGAGCAAAGACCATTACGAGGGACATGAAGATCTTCAATTATAAATAGAAGGTCAACCATGTTAGGAATAGGAGGAGGATCTCGTCCTAACATGGTTAAAGATCCTAAAAAAGAGTATGAAATCTTTCGATCTTTAAACTGGGAGGAAAGTTAACTTCTAAACAGAAGTGGAAGACCCTTGTCCCTAAATAAGGGGGAAACACTCACGAAATATCAAATTGGAGTTATCATTTCAAAACAACATCAACATCAGATGTGGCACAAAAGTAAGGAGTTTCACAAATACTAAGTCAAAACAAAACACAAAGATGACTGAAAGAAGAATGATTTCATTAAATTAAAGTTCAACACAGAGGTCTCTAGGACCAATTGCAAAAAAAAAAGGTGAGAAAAAGAACAAAGATGAAGTCTTATTCGGACTTCAGACTGCCAGCCCCGGCCATTACAACAGAGAGCTTCAAATCATTTACTTTACTTTGGAGCTCTTTCCTTGCCTCCAAACTTTCGCCAAGCAGCTTCCTAGCCCTCCTAGCATCCTCTTCGGCCTCCCTTAATCTCTTCCATAAAATGGTGGACTCAGCTTCAGCGTCTTTGACCGTGTTCTCATTGTAAGCTATTTGGATCTTGAATTGGAGGAGTTCAGTCTTGTTCTTTTCATAAGCTTCCAAAAGATCTCCCATAGTTCTCTTTAGAGAAGTGACTTCCTCTACATCCCAGCTTAGGCTGGCCTGGACCTTGTCCACCAATCACTTTCGAAGTCGAGCTATCTCCTCATCAGCCGCTCGAAGTTTTCTTTTGAGATCGGCAACTTGATCACACTAGCTAAGCCTATAAGTATTGTATGAGTCTTAGCCACCTTCAACTAACCTTGAAGTTCGGAGAACCTCATGTACCAATCCTAACCATACTCCTCTCAGTCGGTGGACCAAGCCAAGCTCCTCTTGAGTAGCTAAATTTTCTTTTTTGCTGCTTTAAGCTCGACCTCAAAAGAACTTATCTTCACAGTTAAGGTCCAAGATTTCTCACTAGCGTGCTTCTTAGTTTGTTTAAGTTCTTCACTTAAATGATTTTTCATGACAGTATATTCTTTGAAGAACTATTTGTATGGTTGGCGAAGCTAATTAATCTCGATCGCGGCCTCTACATAATTTTTCTTTGATTTTTGAAGCTCATCTTCTATTTTCTTCAACTTCTTGTTGAGATGACGAACTTTCTTTCTCAAATTCTTAATGAGGGCATTCAATAGAAAGCCCTGAGGCAGTGATGCTGCTTCAGCCGGAGGCTGCACTTGATGTATAAACATATCACAATATAGAGATATGATAAAAGAGAAATTTTAATTTTATTAATTAAAATATTTAAGTACATAAAGTAAGAAAGAAAAAAAGTACAATCAGTAGAGGTCGTCGACCTCTAGAGGTGGAGCAGTAGAAGAGCTCGGTGTGGCCTCATCAAGTGCAGGCTCTTTAGTAGGTGTGGAGGTGGGTTCAGCAGGATCGACAGCAGCAAACTCAGCAAGAGGAAGATCATCTCCAATTGCAGGAGGCTCCCCCTCATCTTCAGAAGAGTCCTCCACTAAGAAGTCAAAGTCCAACTCAGGGAACCTCTTAGCAACCTTCTTCTGGTAGAGATCGAACCCTTTGATGAAGGCCTCTTAAGCGAACGCCATCTTAAAGTTTTTTAATTTCTTCGAAGATTTAAAGCATGAAACAGCTTGCTCCACAGCCTCGGCAATTCGTCTCCCTTCTTCAGTGATCTTGACCTCGACCTCTTTCCTCTTCTCCTCCTCTAAGGTTAGCTCGGCCTTCAGTCCCGTCGATGCCTGCTCCTCCCTCTTAAGCACTTCCTATAGATGCCCAACCTCGGCTGAAATATGCCCCACTTCGGCCTTGTATTCTTAGGCCACCTTGACAACCTTTGAGGCCTCAACCTTATGAATATTGACTGTCTTGATGTTGGCGATCAGTTGATGATCCATCTATAAATAACGAAATCAATTATGCCACTAGCGAATGCATGATTGAATTTGAAAAAGGAGGAAAACTTACCTTAAGGAAAGCCCTGAGAGAATCCTTCATCCGCTGCTCGATGTCTGTAAGAATGATTCTATCGACAATGTTTGGCAAAGTATATCCATCAATTAGAATTTTGATGACCTTCCAATCATCAAATGGAGTATGCTCCCCATCGGTGCCATCATCATTAGACTCCCCAAAGTTTTTTTGAGGTCAAGCCATCTTAGCAACCGCCCTCTTCTTCTTCTTTTCAATCTCCTTCTCTTTTTCAATAAAAGGCATTGGGACAGGAACCTCAGCAGGTGGACTAGAGGTCGTCGGAGGCACTGCAACCTTAGAAGCAGGAGCTGCCTGTGCTGGAGCAGTCGAGCTTGAGCTCCCTTTCTTCATTCGCTTGGATGTCTCCCTAGGGGTGTTGCTCTTTCTTTTTGAGGCCAAAGTCCCTTTGGCAGCATCTTTAACCCTTTAGAGGTCATTTCTACAATAGTAAGTAAGCCGAGATTAGAAGAAAGATAAAAGGAATAAAAGAAAACATAAATATGTCTGGGTTGAATGGACTCAATCCAAGGTTGTACAAGGTCCGATTATCTATTAATTTGGACAGCGAGGGGAGCGAGGGGGGCTTATAGTTTTTCAATGTGTTGGTAGAGTCGAGGTCCTCTCTCTCCAGCCCAGAAGCTCTACAAATCGAGTCTCTTAATTGGCCCTAGGAAGAAAGTTCTAATTCTACTGAGGGGCAAGACACAAAAAAGAACTTTTCCTTCTAGTTGTAAATAGAGAAAAGGATACCTTTAAGTAACCCCTTCTTATCGAACTAGAGAGATAGGTACCACCAATTCTTGGTAGAAGGATGGTGCTTAAAAGTGAAGAAGGTTCGGAACAAAGATACCATAGGATGGACCTCGATCAAAAGACAAAGAGATAGGAATCCTACTATAAATCTGACGGAGTTCGGGACCATTAAGGCAAGGGATATATTCAAAAAGCCGAAAAGGGTAACAACAAAAAGGGGAAGGAGAAGTCTTAACCCCACATGGAGAGCTTCCAAAGACAAACAAAAGCGATCCAGAGGAGGGGCAAAAGCTCAGTTGCTCGACCTGAGAAGCTCCAATTCGTATTTGGAAGGTACTTCATACTGGGCTCGAATCAGGGACAAGTTTTCAGAGGAAAGCGAGCAAGAGATCATCTCAGGGACAAAAGTCGAATGAGGTACTTCCCCTGGCTTGATTTCTTTTTTAGGATTGGGATTTGGGGAGTTCAGACCCGATGGACTCCTAGAACCGTTAGACCAAGAAATCTCAAAAGTCATCTTGGATCAAACAAAATTTGAGAAAATACAGTAAAATTCAGAAGAAATTAATAATACCAAGGTTGGGCATCTGATTGGACATCGGCAGGAGCTATTTTACCTCCAACACATATCTCCTTACTCTCAAGTTCAAAGTTCAGATGAAGAGAGTATAGAAATTTGAGACCGCCAAAGTTCCTTTTGGCTTTCCACCTTCAAAAGATGAAAAATTTTGACTCATTCACAGGCATAAAAACTTTTTTATTACTGAATAACTTGAAACAACCTCGACCTCCAAAATTCCCCTGGCATGGAGCTTGAATGTGTGGTGCCATAAAAGTTCCATCAGACGTCTGTCACTGCCATGATGGGAAGGACACTCAGAAGTATGGGGTTCGGTGTTGCTGATCTGCAATCATAACTGCCTTGAGTCCTACCCGACTATTTAAGTATCTCCTGCTTACTTTTTCTTCACCCTGGTTCTTTTTAACCGTTTCTTCTTGCTCTTCACTTCTTCGTCTAGGTGTCTTGCCTCATTCTTCCTACGATTTTCCTAATCTTCGATGCCTCCTTCTGTTCGTCTTCCACCCTTTTCTAAACCCTAAACCCTAAAATAATGACAGTTAAGTCCGAACTTCAACCAAATTGCTTTCCTATTCCAGACAAGTTCTAGAAGGTTGGCCTTCAAAGCTTGTACACCAGACGACCCTCTTAATGACAATCCTCTTGGCTTTCTCCTAATAACTATAGAACTTGTCTAAAGACATGTTAAATTTCAGCCAGACAAACTTGAATAGTGAAAGGGGTTGCCATCTAACTGATTTTGATTTTCAATCTAGAATAAGTAGTAGTCGTCTTACTAATATGAGATCTCCTGCACCATCTGACCTTGACTAGCGGTCGATCTCGAAAATCGGCCAAACTCCTCTACTTCACTCTGAAGATAGTAGATTTTGCCAATTTTACACCAAGGACTTTGGATGGACAAATTTGAGCCAGTAAGAGAACCTCGCCATTGATATAAGTTTGATCTTCAACCTAGAATAGGAAGTAGCCACCCCACAAGCAGTGATTTTTAGTATCCTTTCATCTAGACTTCAGGTTGACCTTGGGTATTAGCTGAACTTCCCCAAAAGAGCATGGCCACAATCCTAGTTAAAGAACCTGCTGTCCTTTCCGACCTCCAGCCCTTTGGGCCAGAGCATTAATATCTGCCTTCAGTCGACCTTGAAGGAGGTAGAATTCCTGAGAGTAGTCAAGACAGCGCTAATAGGATCCAAACTCAGAATTTAGTTGTGAATCCACCACCATCAATGCAAAGGCTGATCTTCGAAGCTCAGTCAGTCCAATCTATAGTTCGAACAATAATCAGCATGAATGAAACACTGTCAAACTTGGAAGCCTCTGACCTTTCCGAACTCTAGCAAATGATCTTCAACAACTAACAAGTCATGACAAATGACAACCCACTCTCTATAACAAACTCTAAGTGATCTGAACAGCCTTCTGACATTCGGTTATGGCTGTCACCATCATTCTGTTACGGGCTCCACCTATAAAAAGGATCCTCTAGATACGTCTTCTTCTCTAAGCTCTCATTTCTATCCTAAACTCCTACATACTCCATTCTTATAGACTAGGAAGCTAACTTGACCATCAAAGAATCCTGCCAGAGCCACCCACCTCCGGTCTAGACTTTATTTTTTAGGTTTCATCGGCGAGATCATCTTCATCACCTCCAATAAACTCCGACATCCAATAATTTCTTGCCCAACATCAACAATCAAAGAAAAGTGTTTAAGCTTCACATAAGCCGACCATTCAACCTCTTCTTTGAGCATAAAGAGTTTTTCTATTTTTTTATTTTGTGCTAAAATTTTTTATTTATAATTTTATTTTTTTACAAATTTTTTTGAGAAAAAGAAACTTGGGGAATAGGCTGGTCCAAGCCCATAATTGAATGTTGTATAGGTTTTGGTTGGGGCATCTAGATTAAAATCAACTGGATTGTTAATGAGCCCAAAAAACTAACGGTATAAGGTTTTGGTTAGTGCTCCTGTAAAAATTTAGATTTATTTATAAGTCTAAAAAATAAACATACTGTAATGAAGAAAAGATTATAGTAAAAATTTCAAAAAAAGCTTAGGAAGTGCACGTATGAGCGGATTGCTCGGAACCACCATAAATTTTGTGTATTTGTATTATGACTTCTTTTGCTTGCTTTTAGTTCTAGCTTAGCTTAGTTTTAAATTCTTATTTAGTAACATATATGTTTTAATTTTGTTGCTATAAATTTTTATATACATTACTCACTTCACAATCACTTTGATAAGTTGAAATTAAAGCACATAATTGATTTAGAGTTTAATTTGATCAAAATTTTATAAGAATCCAATTTACCACCCCCTTTCCTTGAGTTGCTACCTCTAGGCAACAAAAGGAATGATAGGCAATGATACAAAAATTAAAATATATGATGATCCTTTGATTACATAAACTCCTTTGCGACTTTGGCCTACCTATAAATGTTACTCAGTTACCTTTGGACATGTATGTAAACTACTTTATAACGCCTATGCATACTTGGGATATTCATAATTTGCAACTTTATTTTTCCCCCCATCTTGTGGTAAATATATGTTTGATTCCTTTGGCATAGGGGAACTGGCCTGATCATCTTGTATGGGATAAGACAAATCAAATTCGTGTCTCTCTGGCTGATATTAAACTACTACATTCTCCTCCTGTAAGTAAGTAGAATTCAAATAGTTTTTTGTGAATATGGAAATTAAAAGTTCCTCCATGAGTGAAAACATTTTGGTGGAATCTGGTGTGGGATAAACTCCCTACCAAGGCTCGTCTACCTCATTGTCACATTATTTCTCCAAAAAATATTTTTTGTGATTTGTGTGAAAATCAAATAGAGGATTCCTCTCATCCTATCATTGAATGTCGATTTGCTCTGTTTTGTTGGCAACAACTCGCATCTATGTGCCGATTGACGTTCTATCCACATTCTTTGCCAGTAATGGTACAATATTTAGCCACAACTCCGGTAGAGAACGGACAAAAATCAATCTTGGCATATATAGCCCAGCTGCTTTAGATTGCCAGGAACGATTATTATGGACACATATCACATCATGAGAAAAACACTGTTGTTTATTATGGACACCAACTTTTCTAAAGTGCAGCCTAATCAAACTCCGTAGCGGCACTGTGGCAACCTTTCACAGCATAACTGCTATTATAAGCAACCCAAACATGTATCTTGGTTGCCTCCTTCCGTGGGAATTATAAAGGTTAATTTTGATGCTTCTGTAGAGGAGGACAGAGCTGTTGCTGCATATATCATTCATGATATTCAAGAAGCAATGATCCAGGTGGGTGGTAGGCAATTACATCATACTACTGTACCTATGGCAGAGTTAACTACATAGCTTGGCTGGGAGTTTGAACTATTATAAATTATTTACATGCAAATCAATTGTGGCTAGAAAGAGATTCTTCAACTGTCGTATCCTGGATAAACTCCCCTGACAATTATCTAAATACTCATGTTCCTGTTTTGCAAGATCTATGGCAATGGAAAAGGGCAGCATGCTCATTTTAGGTATCACATGTTTTCTGTGAAGTAATTCAAGTAGTTGATTACATGTCACACATTGCTTCTTTGCAGGGGGACTTTCTATGGAAGAATCGGACTAATATAGACCTCGATGTCCTTCACTCATCAGAGCAGATGGATATGGGGTTCATTTTACTAGACAATAGGATGGAACAGGGCGCTAGAATACCCCGCTTGAAATCCTCGATAGTAGATTACCCTTGTTGCAACTCTTCTCAAATGAGAGTTATTCATTATGTTTATGTTGTACTCAGAGAAATTGGATAGAATCTTTATGCTGGCTCATTTGAGATACTTGGGCCTGAGCTGTCTCACTATAGCACTGGCTCAAAATGCTGCAGTTCAGGCTTAACTCCTCCAAAGGTTGCAGTGTTGACATACACAAGATGGCTTTCAACATAACAATATGCAACAAGCAGAGGGAAAAGCAAGAATCAAAAAAAGGAAAAGAAGAACTTTGAAACACAAGGCACAAATTGGAAACCAATAAAAGGAAAGCAAAAGGAAGAAAGGAAAATGGAGCAAAAGGAAAGATCAATGGAGAATAAAGGGATTTGTATCAATTCCCTCGTGAATAGGAGGAATGGAACCGAAGTGATAATGAATGGTGTTGGGTTACTTGACTCTGCTACCCGATCGATGATCGGCACCACTAACTAAATGACAACCATAACACCAAATGATGGCAAGAGATAATAAGTCGGGCAGATCATCCCTCAATCGACCGTCAATCGATCTAGCACCCTACATTTAATGGATGAACCATACAACGACCAAATATCGATCGACCAACCGACCGATAGTCTGCTCTCTTCCTTCAACCGACTATCAATTGGCATACTGACACTCAACCACTAATCGACGACTCTCAATCGACTCTCCTAATGGAATGTCTCCAAGTGCCAATAGTCAGTTGAATGCAAACATAAAATCGGCACAGCCGACACAGTCGGTATGACCTACATTCATGCCGCATGACATGCGTAACGGTCTCTCCACGATCACGTGAACATTAACTTCTCTCTTAATGTTGCAAAAAGTAGGACTCCATGACTTTCGACCATTATAGATGGTTACTACTATATTCTCCTATAAAAGGGAGGTAAACCAAGTACATTGGTAAGAGAATTCTGGGCTAGAGTCTGCCTATTTTAATTCTCATATCTTGTTCACCAATCCTCTACTAACTTAGGCATCGAAGGTTCCCCACCAATTTTCTTCTCCAGCGATAGGTGAAATAGAAGATTGATCGTAAAAGATCGGCACACCAGAAAGTGGGGAAAAGAATCATCAACACAACTAGTTCCTTCAAACACAACTATATGGTGAAAACTTGAGCCCAAAATTCCACCGGCTCCACTAGATAGTCTTCCCGCTGGAAAAGTCTTCCTCCTACACCATCAATGGTAGAGCCCAACTCTCTGCGTCCGACCACCACGGCGGATGCCCAAACTCAACAGCTTGCTGCATTGATGTAGCAAATGAAAGTTCTGACGGAGGTGGTACATGGCCTCCAATAGCAACAACTTTTGGCGGTGGAAGATGAAGGAAAATCCTGATTTCCCGGTCCAGGTTCGTCCAGATCTGATTAGATCAAGAGATATATTTCAAAAATTTTCTCTTGATCTCAATCAGATCTTGATATATTTCAGATCTGATTCTTATTATTTTAATAATAAAATAAAATAAGATAAATTAAATTAAATTCAATTTATCTGATTTGGGTAATCCTATTATCCTGTAGATGATCCTGATTGCAGCGGAAGGTTCTGGATCTTAGCCACGCAAGTGCCTGGCCTCTATCGGTATCCACTCGGGTTGGATCTGGAGATCCTCTTCTTCTCTATCACACCTCCAAAAATCAGATCTGAATCTGATCTGGAGGATCTTCAAAACTCTTTTGAAGATCTGCAGTCGTCCTTTTGCAGCAGCGCAGCCTTCTTGCTTTTGATCGCCTTTCCTTGATCTGAATCGCACCAATCTAAATCCAAAACACTTTTGGACGTGGAGAGCAAGGGGAGAAGAGACTATGGCGTGGAGGAGAGGGAGAGGCAGCCTTGGGGCATGGGAAATCTCTCTTTCACTTGGAATTAGGGTTGGGCGCAGGGTCTTATTTATAGACCACTTGTGATCCAACTTCTCTTCCTCTCAACCAATCACAACCCTTTGTGAAATCAGATCTAAATTTGATTGGTTGGAATAGAGACCCCTGGATTCCTCCTTAGAGGGCGCCTAAGACCAGTCAAACTGGATTCTTAGTAGAACTCTGATTGGAATCCAAAAGGGAGGTGGAGTCCTTGTCCAACAAGGACTCCTAGGCGCCTCCTACTTGGGCTCACGCCACCCTTGGCATGCGCCCTTCTCCTTGCCAGGTTCTGGCAGGGGGACAAGCCCCTACCAGCTCTCCAATAGGTGCATGACATGTGGTCAAAAGTCAAAGGGTCAATGGTCAACGTTTGACCAGTCAAAGGTAGACTTTTGACCAAAGTCAAAGAACAAGAAATGGCAGGTGACCAAAAATGGCAGGTAATGTCTTACAAATAAGACAACCTATTCTGACTTGGATAACCTCCAGTCAGACCATATGAAGGCCTCTGATTGAGCACAAACTCCTTTGGCTCAGTCAGGACAACTTATTTATGATAGTAAAAGAAGAACGTTAGGTTCAATCGAGTGCTAGCACGATTTCCTTGAACCTAATTGAATCTCATTCAGATCAATTGAACTAGATCAGTTCAATTGATGATCACCAGATTCAAACCCTTGTTTGTGTGACCCAGTTAGATTCAGTTCTGTATGGTAATGGGATATGTCATGATCTCTATCATAGACATCATCGAAACTCCTTTCGATGGATCAGAACTCTTCTGATTCGAACAGCTAGAATGATCGATCATCTAAATCATTCTAATTGCTCCCAAAATCCACCAGTGACACCTAGCAGTATATGGTGGCAACCCATCAGAGCTGAATGCGAACCTCTTGGTGCAGCTACCTGTGTGATTAAGTTCTTCTATCTTGAGCCCCGATCAGATTAGGGTTAAGGTGAACTCGTCAAACCCTAGTCTCTGTCATATGATGTAATCATTCGATTCGAGTCCAATGTGAAAATCTAAATAGAAACTCTTTCTATTATTTCACTCTACCATGGCCATGGATTTCTGGACTTGATTCTCATGATCATCATAGGGCTACTCCTCTACCACCGAGGTAGATAGATCCCATCTTGATGCAATCCAGTTCCTACAATGAACATGCTATAGCCAACATACACCTCAGGGTTCCATATGGCTAGGAGACCGAGTAATGGTGTAGTCAAACTATAACACCCTCAAGGTGAACTGCCGATGCATCTCAGGTCAAAGAACCAGACACACTACTGCAGCATCGAGTCAGTCATTGACGAGAAGGTAGACTTCCTAATGACTACTCGAGGTGGTCACGCTCAGTGCCCTCATTCTCTAACGAGTACCTGTACTCTCGCTTTGGTGTCTCCACACCGTAGACTCAAGACTCATCTACTAAAGAGAAGCGATCGTACACCAACCTTCCGGATCAATCACCATCCTCGTGATGATCCTATGGTCGGGAGCTGTTTATGAGTTAATAATGATTATTCATGTCTTAAATTTTCAACTCTTGAAAATATGAATTATCATTACCATTAACTCAAAGGATGTATCACAGACACTAAATACATAGGTGTGATAGAAAATAACCCATTTCATTAATTATAATCAAAATTACAATTTTGCCCCTAGAAGTGTATTACAAGTGTCAGCCAATTCTGGCTTCTAGGGCACATATATCTAACAGAAGAGCCAGCAGCATAGGCTGTGCCATCTAGGCACAGCCGCCATGCTCCTTGATGATCCCCGTCTCCTTCACCCAAGTGACAATTGGCATGACATTCTCATCCCGTCGAAGCATCACCATCGCGGCACTCACATTGTGGCACAGCCGCCATGCTCCTCAACGATCCCCATCTCCTTCACCCGAGCGACAATCGGCATGACATTCTCATCCCGTCGAAGCATCACTATTGCGGCACTCACATTATGCCACCCGCCACTCTCGATGATCGGCCTCGCCTTCCCTTTGATGCAGTATTCAAAAGGAAAAGAGGCCACACTCACCGTCAACTTCTCTATCCTCAACTTCTTCAGGGGACTCTACCCCTGGCTTCTTACAGCCACAGCGGCTTGACAATCATGAACGAAAGTTCAAGAAAATCAACCGCCAACTCGCCCGACTAAAGGTGAGTAATCGAGGGGGTCCCAGCGACCTTAGTATTCACATAGCCCCCCATTTTCTTAATGAATAATGAATGAACCAATTTCCTCTCAGTTCAAAATGCCATAGAGGAGCCATACGATGGTTCTATGGATTCGATCGATCATCTACAGAGTTATAAAACTCTCATGATGATCCAAGGGGCCTCCAACTCCCTTCTCTATAAAGGCTTCCCAGCAATCCTTCAAAAAGTTGCTCGAGCCTAATATTTTGGGCTGTAGCCAAAGAGCATTCACTCTTTCAAGCAACTAGAAAATTCATTCGCGGCCCACTTCAGCACCAGCTAAAGGATGCCGCAAATATTCGACAGTCTTCTCTATAATATAGGATGAAGGAAAGACACTGAAAAACATTGTGGCACATTTCAATGCGGTACACTTGAGGTCAAGAATCTCAATGAGGACATGGCTATGTCAGCCATGAAAAGAGGTCTGCGGGCATGTGTCAATTCACTTATTTTCTGGATAAGAACCACCCTCAGACCTATGCTGATCTTCTAGAGCATGCATACAAGCATATTCGCATAGATGAAGGTGCTTCTGACTGGCACCAAGTACAAGAAGAAGGTCAGAAAAAGAAGTAGAAGAAAAGCGAAGCTCCTACTAAATCAAGTGGGCAGCCGACTAATAAAAAAGCTTCGCCATCCTAACGGAGTCCAAGGCTAGATAGATATGGCTCAAAGTACAATTCCTACACTCCGTTGGCCGCTCCTCACATATAAATCCAAATGAAAATCGAAGGAGCGGAATATCTCCGACACCCCCCACTAATGAAGCACCATCGAGAAGCCATGATCACAAGAAGTACTATCGATTTCATCATGATCATGGTCACGATACCGAATGGTGCATCCAACTCAGGGATGAAATTGAGGCCTTGATCCGCTGAGGCTTCCTCAACAAATATCAGCACGATCCTTAAACTAACACTCCCACCGAGCATCAACCTCAATGTCAACCAGAGGAACCGAATGACAATCGACCAACAATGGGAGTTATCAACATAATCTCTGGCTGATCAAGAGATTGGATGATGTGATCTATGGTGATTTCGAGGCTGCCCAAGAATAAGTGAATACTAATGGAGGACCAATAACTCATTCAAAGGCCAAAAAGCTTCAAGAAGCCCTTGCATAGATCTTTAAAGAGGGTTCAGCCTGTTTAGAAAGTCTAGAGAGTAAAGAAATGGAGGTAGAGCCCAAGTTGATTACCCTACTCATTTGCTTAGAAGAACAACCTGCATGGGCCTGATTGCATTCTTATTAGTATTTTAGTTTGGGCTTTTTTGTAATAAGGGCCTTTGTTTAAACTATTTCTTTTGGTTTAGGCTTTATGTAATAAGGGCTTGATAGTCCAACCCATTAGTAATTATTCACATTTTCTTGACCCATTAGGGTTTACTTACTGTGTGCTCCCTTTATAAAGAAGGTTAAGAGGCTCTGGCCATCAATTTTTGGATAAAATTAAAAGGTGCAGATTGTATTTCCTTTGAATTCTTATCTAAACAATATCTCCTTATTTAGTGGCAAATTTAATCAGGTTCTTATCACTCTTTCTTCTTTCTTTCTTAGAGTGTGGTGAATCAAACTAGTTATTCTTGTTTGTGGTGAATTTCTTATCAAACAAGGGCTGCTGGAATCTCTTTATTTTGTTTTTCTTTTCTCTAGATTTTAGAATCCAACCATAAAAAAATTTTGATTCTTCCTTTCCTTTGACCTGATCTGAAACCAAAATATTAATTTTAGGGCACATCATATTGGTATCAGAGCTTTAGTTGAGTTGATATATATATATATATATATATATATATATACTTCTTTTTCTGCCCTAAATCCTTCAGATCAAAAAATATGATAGATGACAATCCTCCCAATATTCCAAGAGTACTCTCTCTAGAACAAGCTTAAATCATGGTGATCCAATGAAGACAAGAGGAGATGATGGAGCAAATCAATCGTTTAACATAAGCAGTTGAAAGAATGGCTGTGCAGCCACCCTCATAATGTGTTCATCAGGTGCGCAGAGGGGCTAATTGTGAAGATGATGAAGATTTCTCCATTCAAAGGAACCAGCTCACCTGAAGAGTATTTGGAATGGATGCAATAGGTGGAAATGATATTTGAATGCCAAGATTATACTGAAATTAAAAAAATGCAAACTTGCTATCCTTGAATTTATAGATTATGCTAATTTATGGTAGGAAAACTTAAAAGCATAGTACAGGAGAGATGGAGAAGAAGAGGTTAGGAGTTGGCGACTTATGAAAAGGCTGATGCAAAAATATTTTGTTCCTAAATATTATAGGTAGGAATTGTATATCACGATGTAGAGTCTTAGGCAAGGGGGGATGTGTGTTGAGGATTATATGAAGGAATTTGAAATGTTGATGATGAGATGTGAGCTACAAGAGCCTCAAGAGAAAACTATTGCAAGGTTCTTAGGGGGACTGAATAAAGAAATTGCTGATGCGATTGAATTATAGCCTTATGTATTTTTGGAAGATGTGATTGAGCTTACTGTTAAGGTGGAAAGACAACGTAAATGTGGTATAAATAAGCAAAGTGTATCACGACCTATTAGTAACAAGGCAACAAATGCAACCTCCACATCCCCATGGGCTATTTCAAAATGAGTGAACAACGGAAGAAAACAAGGGACTCTAGCAAGCAGCAAATGGGTTCAACTAAAGAAAAGGAGAAATTGGGAGATTCAAAGCCACCAAGGAGGAGCCAAGATATTAAGTGCTTTAAATGTCTTGGTCATGGGCACACTACTTCAGAATGTCCAAAGAAGAGAGTGATGACCATTCGGGAGTCCTAAGTGGAGATTGAAAGTGAAGATGAGGTAGCAACAGAAGATGGGGAAGGCGAGTGTATGGAAGAAGATAATGTGCAATATGCTGATGAGGGAGAATTACTTGTAATTCAATGAGCCTTAAATTCACCAGCAAAGGAGGATGATGAGCAGTGAGAGAACATATTCCATACAAGGTGCACCATTGATAACAGGATGTGTGGCATCATTATAGATGAAGGGAGCTGTACTAATGTTGCTTCCACTACATTGGTGGAAAAGTTGAACCTAGCAACAACAAAACACCCCCGACCATATAAGCTGCAATGGTTGAATGATCATGGAGAGGTACAGATTACAAAATAGGTTTTAGTGCCATTCATAAATGGAAAGTCATACAATGATGAGGTGATGTGTGATGTGGTTCCAATGAATGCAGGCCACTTGCTTTTTGGAAGACCATGGAAGTATGACAGGAAAGCTATGCATGATGGATTCAGAAACACTTATTCCTTTTCTAAAGATGGAAAAAAGATTATTTTAGCACCCCTTAGTCCTCAATCAGTATTGATCAATTGACCATTGAGAAGGAAAAGGAGAACTTGTTTGCAACCAAAGAAGAAGTGGAGGAAGCTCTGTCCAATTCTAGTCCCATTCTATTATTGATAGTGAAGAAAGCAATACCAAATAGATTAATTTCTTTTCCTCAAATTAAAAAGCTTCTAGAAGAATTTGCTGATGTGTTTTCTGATGAGTTATCAAAAGGGTTGCCACCAATTAAAGGGATTGAACACCAAATTAATCTCATGCCACGAGCTGCCTTACCAAATAAAGCCGCCTATAGGTGTAATCAAAAAGATGGCAAGGAGTTGCAACGACAAGTAAATGAGTTGTTAGAAAGGAAAAATGTGAGGGAGTCAATGAGCCCTTGTTCAGTACCAGCATTATTAGTGCCAAAGAAAGATGGGACTATGAGGATGAGTTTGGATAGTTGGGCTATAAATAAAATAACAATAAAATATCACTACCGTATCTCGAGGTTGGATGATATGCTTAATGAACTGCATGGCTCTAAAGTATTTTTGAAGGTAGATCTAAAGAGTGGGTACCATCAGATTCGAATGGAGGGGATGAGTGGAAGATAGCTTTCAAAACAAGGCATGGATTGTACGAGTGGATGGTTATGCCATTTGGCCTATCAAATGCATTGAGCACCTTCATGAGACTGATGAATCATGTTTTACATAAGTTTACTGACATATTTATTGTGGTTTACTTTGATGACATTCTAATTTATTGTAGGAGTCTTGATGAGCTTGTGGAGCATCTTAGGAAGGTCTTTGAAGTACTAAGACAAGAGAGATTGTTTGGCAACATCAAAAAGTGTCAATTCTGCCAAAATCGGGTCATCTTTCTTAGTTATGTGGTTTCACAACATGAGGTTGAGGTTGATGATGAAAAGGTAAGGACAATCAAGGAATGGCCTGTTCTTGCTAGTATTTCTAAAGTAAAGAGTTTTCATGGGTTAGCATCCTTTTATAGAAGATTTATGAAGAATTTCAGTACTATTCTTGCTTCTTTAACTGAGTGTATCAAGAAGGATGGTGAGTTTAGATGGAATGAGGCTGTCCAAAAGAGTTTTAAGCTGATTAGGGAGAAATTATGCTCAGCTCCTATTTTAGCCCTTCCCAATTTTTTCAAGATCTTTGAGATAGAATGTGATGCTTTAGGAGTGAAAATTGGGATGGTTCTTATGCAAGATAGGCATCCCATTGCCTATTTTAGTGAGAAGTTGAGTGGAGCAAGCCTGAATTATTCTATTTATGATAAAGAGTTCTATGCCTTGATTAGGGCTCTAGAGACTTGGTAGCACTATTTGTTATCCAATGAGTTTGTCATTCATATAGATCATGAATCTTTGAAGCATTTGAAAGAACAGAACAAGCTAAACCAAAGGCATGCTAAATGGGTGGAGTTTTTAGAGGCTTTTCCCTATGTCATTAAGTACAAGAAGGGAAATATAAATATAGTGGCTGATGCATTATCATGAAGGTATGCTTTCATCTCATTATTGTCTACAAAGTTGATGGATTTCAATTTGGTTAAAAGTTAGTATGTGGATGATCCGAACTTTGCTTCTATATATATGGCTTGTGAGTAAAGGGCTGTTAATGATTTCTACGGATATAAGGGATACCTGTTCAAGACAGGCAGGCTATATATTCCAACTGGATCTATTAGAGAACTTCTGATGAGGGAAGCTCATGGTAGAAGATTAGCTGATCATTTTGGTGAGAAGAAGACTCTAGAGATGGTTAAAGAACACTTCTACTAGCTAGAAATGATTAAGGATGTGCATTGAATAATAGAAAAGTGTGTGACCTGCAGGAACATAAAGAGAAAGGAGGCTACTCACAGGTTGTATATGCCATTACAAGTTCTGGATCTGCCATGGGTTGATGTAAGTATGGATTTTATGCTTGGATTGCCTAGGACTCAAAAGGGAAAGGATTCTATTATGGTGGTTGTAGATAGGTTCTCAAAGATGTCACACTTTGTACCATGCAACAAAACTAATGATGCTTCTCATGTAGCAGATTTGTTCTTTCGAGAAATTGTAAGATTACATGGGATACCAAGGAGCATTGTATTTGATCCAGATGCTAAATTCTTAAGTAACTTTTGAAAGACTTTATGGAAGAAGCTTGGTACGGGATTGCTTTTCAGCACAGCTTGCCATCCTCAAACCAGTGGGCAAACTAAAGTGGTAAACTACACACTTTCATCCTTACTTAGAATAGTTGTTAATGAGAATTTGAAGAATTGGGTTAATTGCTTGGCTTTTGTTGAGTTTGCATATAATAGAAGTATGCATAGTGCAACTAAATACACTCCTTTTGAGGTGGTCTATGGATTTAATTCCATTACACCTCTTGATTTAGCACCACTTCCAACCAGCAAGAGAGTGTGTCTAGATGGAAAAAGAAAGGCTAAAATGATCAGAACTTTGCATGAGAGTGTGAAACAATAGATAGAGAAAGAGAATGCAGCCTACGAAAAAGTAGGAAATAAAGGAAGGAAGTCAATTCATTTTGTTCCAGGTGACCTTATGTGGGTTCATCTTTGAAATGAGAGATTCCCAAGCAAAAAAAAGTCCAAGCCGATGCCTAGGGCAGATGGTGTTGGGAAATGTGTCCTAAAGCCAATCATCTAAGTGTTAGATGATTGAAATTAGTATGTAAATTATCTAATAATAATAGTTAGTTGGTTGGTTTATCATAAAAGTTCTATCTTCCGCAAATGAACTCCTAAATTATGATGAAGTCCTTAGAACCACAATCAATCGATAAAAGAGGATTTATCGGATGGTTCTTAAACTATTCACAATCAAATGATAAGTTATTAACAAGGATGATAACTTATCAAGTGTAGATCACTATGTGCCATACGTGTTGATTGTCCTCGTAACCAAGTGGTGTAGAGACACTGGTATGGCATCCAGATGAGATGTAGGAGTACATCTGTACTGAACATGATCAATATAGCATTCTACAGTCAAGAGTAGCTAGCTAAGGCTAATGGATATAAGTGTCCCTCCGATCTAAGATCACCATGGTGACTTGTAAGCAACTCACTGTACTTTGGTACCAGATTGCTTGTAAATCTAATATAGGTTCGAAAGATTTTTGGATACAATCAAGTACTTGTGAAGTCAGTATATGAGTCAAGATGGGATTGACCACTTCAGATTAACTTCAGGAAGAGAATGACTCGTTGTATTTTAATTTAGTAAAATCTAGGCCTGGGTAATCCTCATGAGGAGTAATAGGATTTATAAAATTTTGAGACACAATAGAGATGACTTGTATGAGTGTTAACTGTGTATTCAAAGTCGTCTTGAGCATTATTGATCAAAGGAATGAATTATATGGTAACCATGGGCCAAGATTCTAAGAATGTTGCTTTGCATACATTCGACCTATCCAGACATTGGGAACCAATGCTAGATGGTTACTTCGATTGGTATAGAAATTGGTTCCTATGCTACCGACTTAGGTTTGAACCTATGGGGTCACATACATTAGAGGTTGTGTTGACTCCAAGGATTGATTTTGATGAGTAACAAAATATTTGAGTATATATTTGAACTAATGAAGTTGATGAGATCATGTTTCAGGATGCATTTTAGAGTATCCAATAAAACAACCATATAAGTACATTTGGAAATTGATAGAGAAGAGTTGGAGGCATTTGGAGCATAAATCACACCTAAAAGAAGGCTTGAAAAAGATATCCCAAAATCAAAATTCAAGAGAAAAACTTTTGGGCAAACCAAAATCTTTTAGCATAAGAAGCCCACGAGTCAACTCGAGGTTTGACTCGTTGTTCAGCTCGAGCTAATATGCAGACTAGCATGCAGAAACTTTAGAAGGAATAGTTTTGAGCAGAGGCTCGAGTCGACTTGAGGTTCTCTAGTTGAAGTCTCAATGAAAATCCAGAGAATGGTGATTTCAGAAAAAGGTCTCGAGTAGAGGCTCAAGTCGACTCCTCGAGTCGAGTCTCAAGAGAAATACGGAAGATGATAATTTTGAAGAAAAATTTGATAGAGTCTCGAGTGGAGGCTTGAGTCAACTCGAGGTCCATGAGCTAAGGATCAAGCAGAGTAAAAAGTCTCGAGCAGAAGAACGAGCGGAGCAAAAGGCCTCGAGCTGAGGCTCGAGTCGATTCGAGCTCCAACGGCTAATTTCTGCAGAATATCCAACGGCTAGGATAGGTGTGGTCCTAGGGCTAGAACAGGAGTTGTCCTAGGATGGAGACAGCATGTAGCTCTCCACGGGCTTGAGGTTCGAATATTAAGGGCCTCAAGGGGCTTGGTTGGTGCTTCAAAGATCTGGGATTCAAGATTGAGCAAGAAACCAAAGCCAAAGAATCAAGACTACAGAAAGAAGATTTTTTATAGGTTAGTCGACTCAATCCAAAATTAGATTAGCTAAGTCTTAGAGCATAGAAAAAATAGAAAGATCGAGTTTCAAAACTGCAGGCACAACACAGAACTAGGCCAGCTAAGTTTCAGACTGAGCAGACCCAGTGGAACATAGATGGCTCAGTGCTGAGACTGAGCTGGCTCAATGCACAGGCAGAGTTACATGAGGGTCTGTTTTGGCTAGGGTCTGGATTGATACTAGGGGTCTTAAGGTCAGGTTTGAGAGGTCTTAAAGGGGCTAATTCATGTATGGGTTGGAATTAGATCCAGGGGATGAGAGTATGTGAGACTTGGGCTTGGTGAGTACTTTCATGTATTGGGTTAGCCTAAGAAAGTTTTTGAGCTAGGGTTTATTAGGGTTCATGTGTAAACTCTAAGATATATAAATCAAGACATTGTAATTTTTACAAGTAAAAGGAAATACAATTGAGTTTTTCTCCCTAACTTTCTTCTCTCTTCTCTCTGGTTCCAACACTAAAATCCGAGATTCTCTCATGTTTCTTAAATCTTCTTCAATTTGCTGGATTAACATCCAGGTTCACGCAAGAAATTAGATCTATGGCTGTGGCTCCAAGCAGCTGTAGGAATAATAATTGGTATCAAAGCAAGGTTGAGCATGAAGGAGGAAGAAGATCAGTTGCCAGCAGAGATCAGTAGCGAGATTCAGATCTAAAGACTTTCTCTAGATTTTGTAAGGAAGGAAGAGATCATAGGGTTGTTGTCCACCATCTCTAGTCAAGGTATTTCTCAGCTCTATTTGTTTGCTATTATTTGATTCAAATTGATCATGAAAAATAGCAAGTTGAAGGTAGGATTAGAGAAGTTTGATGGAAAGAAAAGTTTCATGATGTGGATGGTAAAGGTGGAGGATCTGCTAGTTCAGATGAGGTTGAATTCGGCCTTGAAAGATAGGTCAGAGGAGATCACAGATAAGGAGTGGGTGTCCTTGGAGAAAAGGGTATGTGCCATGTTTAGAACTTGTTTGATAGTTGAGATTTTGTATGGTGCGCTGGAGGAGAGAACACCCAAGGGATTATGGTCGAGGTTCAAACAGTTATACATAGAAAAGAATATGTGCAACAAGTTGATGTTGAAAAAGCAACTGTATAGCCTTTGGATGTAGGAGGGCGAGGATGTTGCGGGGCATATTCAGCGGTTCGACTAGATGAGCATGGACTTGCTCAATATAGGGATGGATTTAGAAGAGGAGGACAAGAGTCTATTATTGCTGTGTTCGCTATCTAGGAGCTTCGATCCGTTGGTGACAACATTGCTGTATGGTAAGAAGACATTGGTGTATGAAAAGATCATATCAGTGCTCAGGTCCAACGAGCATCGAGAATGGATGACAAAAAGGAAGATCTTTCAGGAGAGTCTTATGGTTTCATAGAAGCATAGGAAAGAAAAGAAGAAGGGCAAATAGAGGGACAGTAAGGGGTCCAAGAGATGCTTCAAATGCGGAGAAGCATGGCACTTTAAGTGGGAGTGTCTGCTTTGAAAGAAGTGTAAGGGAGGAGAAAGCTCAGATTCTATCAGTACAGTCGCTAAAAGTGAAGATTTAGATGAGCTCTTGATGGTCTCGAAGGAGCCTGCAGGGTGCAGTGTATCTGAGATGATTTCGAATTGGTCTGCAAAATGCAGAAGGTCCGATGTATCAGCGATGCTGTACGAGGTATAGTGGCAGACCCAATAGTGCAATGTTGGATGGTTGGCCTCAGAGGACTCGGAGATAGAGTCACCTTCTGTGGCATCAGGAAGACTTCAGCCACAGGTGGAGCACCGGGCAGAGGTGGCTTCATTGGTGGTGGAAGCTGTGGCATGGGTTCAGAGCTAAGGGGTGCAGAGGGAGGACTTATATGCCAGCACCAGTGCTGGGGCCGTACAGATCCAGGTGGAGAGGATTGTGTAGGATGATAGGCATGCCTTTGAGGGGATAGTGTTAGGTGGAGCATCAGGATATGCGGCGAGTGCCAGTAAAATAATATTGCATGATCTCCAGAGAAGTCCAGGATAAGTGATGCAGCTACCAAGCAGAAGGATACCAACAACTCCAAAGATGGTGTAGAGAAACAAGCCAGGACTTCAGCGGTGGATGCAGTCATCCTGAAAGCCTCAATGGGAGCTCAGCAGTTGAAGAAGAATGGTAGTAGCAAGGTGAGCACGAGGGGCTATCAAGACATGCAGGGATAGCAGGATCGTGCAGGAAGATGTTGCCAGGTGTGCCAAGGCATGGGCACACCAAGCTGGAGTTTGTGGGTGGTGTGGTGCTCCCAAGCCTTGGGAGGCCATGGGCGGAGCCAGGGTGAGGGCACCGGGGAGGCTAGGACAATTATGGTCCTAGGGCTAGGACAGGAGTTGTCCTAGGATGGAGTAGCATATAACTCTCCATAGGCTTGAGGTTCGGGTATTGAGGGCCTCAAGGGGCTTGGTTGGTGCTTTGGAGACCTGAGATTCAAGGTGGACCAAGGAACCAAAGTCGGAGAATCAAGATTGCAGAAAGGTGATTTTTTGCAGGTTAGTCGGCTCAGTCCAAAACTAGATCGGCTAAGTCTCAAAGCATGGGCAAAATAGAAAGATCAAGTTTCAAAACTGCAAGCACAGCACAGAACTGGTCTGACTTAGTTTTAGACTGAGCCGACCTAGTGGAACTTAGCCGGCTTAGTGCTAAGACTAAGTCGGCTCAATGCACAGGCAAAGTTACACGAGGGTCTATTTTGGGCTAGGGTCTGGGTTGATCCTAGGGGTCTTAAAGCATGATTTGAGATGTCTTAAGAAGGCTAATTCATGTACGGATTGGAATTAGATCCAGGGGATGAGAGTATGTGAGACTTGGGCTCGGTGAGCACTTTCATGTATTGGATTAGCCTAAGGGAGTTTTTGAGCTGGGATTTATTAGGGTTCATGTGGAAACTTTAGGGTTTATAAATCAGGATATTATAACTTTTACAAGTAGAAGGGAATATAATTGAGCTTTTCTCCCAAACTCTCTTCTCTCTTCTCTCTAGTTCTAACATCAAAACCCTAGCTTCCCTCATCTTTCTTAGATCTTCTTCAGTTTGCTGGATTAACACCCAGATTCATGCAAGACATCGGATCTATGGCTGTGGCTTCGAGCAGCCGTAGGAACAACTTGTGAATCCTTCAGGTTGTATCATATACACCTTTTCATCTAGCTCTCCATTTAGGAAAGCTATTATTACATGCATCTACTAGATTTCATAATTTAGATGGGTAGCGATATTAAGCATAATCTGGATGGATTTGAGTATTACCACAGGAGAAAACATTTCGTTATAGTCAATACCATAACATTGACGATACCCCTTGGCAACTAGATGGGTTTTATAGATCTCCACCTTTCCGTCTGTGCCCCTTTTCTTTTTGAAGACCCACTTACACCCTATGGAGTTTACCCCTTTGGGTTGGTCAACCAATATCCATATATTATTGGCCTTCATGGATTTTGTTTCAGATTTCGTGGCCTCAAGCCATTTCTCAGAGATGGGTATCTGCATTGCATCTATATAGGTGATCGGATTCTTATCGTTCTCATCGAGTTTGATAGGATCCCCATCCTGAATCAAGAAATTGCAGTATCTATCCGATTGACGTGGTACTCTACTAGATCGGCTTAAGGGTGCATCTACAATGGATTCTGGGTCTGATCTAATTAGATCTAGCTTAGGTTCAACAACTTGTGTCTCATCTTTCACCTATCGTACTTCATCAAGTTCGATCTTAAAGGCATTAGTTTCTTCACCAAGAATCTTCTTTTCTAAAAAGATTTCCTTAAGGATGACAAATACTTTTTGCTCATCAACAAGGTAGAAGTAGTATCCTTTGATTTCTTTTGGGTAACCTATAAAACTATACTTATCAGACCTAGGTTCAAGCTTGTCTATTATTAAATGTTTGACATAAGTCGGACACCCCCAAACCTTTAGGTGTAAGAGCACTAGCTTACACCCTATCCATATCTCATATGGTGTTCTATTAACAAATTTACTCGAAATCCTATTTAGAATGTAACAAGCTGACTCGAGCGCATATCCCTATAGGAAGATCGATAATTCAATAAACCCCATCATGGATCGAAACATGTCCAATAAGGTTCAATTTTTCCTTTTAGACACACCATTATGTTGTGGTGTTCTAGGAGGGGTCCATTAGGAGAGAATTCCATTCTTTCCTAGATATGTTTGAAACTCATTTGAAAGATATTCATCTCCTCAATTAGATCGAAGAGTTTTAATACTCTTTTCAGTTTGCTTTTCTACCTCATTTCAAAATAGTTTGAACATTTCAAATGACTCCAACTTATGCTTCATTAAATAGACGTACCCATACCTCGATAGATCGTCTGTAAAGGTTATGAAGTAGAAGTATCCACCTCTAGCACTTAAGCTCATGGGTCTATATCATCTGAATGTACTAGACTCAGGAGTTCAGTAGCTCGTTCACCTTTTCTAGTAAAAGGTGAGCTGGTCATCTTACCAAGAAGACAAGACTCACAGGTCGAAAGTGATTCACAATCACTAACCTCAAGAATTTCTTCTTGAACTAACCTATTAATTCTATTCTTGTTAATATAATCTAGCCTACAGTGCCAAAGGTAGATATCAAATACATCACTAATTCTAGGGCCTTTATTGAAGGATTGAACCACGTTAATAGGCATAGAAAGTAAATAAATTCTATTATTCAGTTATCTAATAAAAATTGTAACACCATTCAAAATGACATGATAAATTTTTTTTTTTTTGATATTTCAAAACCATTAATGGCCAAAAGGCCTATAGAAATGACATTCAATAAGAAGGTTGGACAAAAATGACATTCATTGTGAATAACTTTATTTGAATTGATTACATGGTTCTTGATTCCTAAAGCTAGAATTGGAACTTGTCTTCCTTCTTCAATGTTCAAGAACCTCTCAGCTTGATCAAATCTTTTACTGACCTGCAAGCTCTGCATAGAATTACAAATATGATAAGGGCTTCCAGAATCTAATACACAGGCAGTAGAATCAAATAAAAAAAAATTGCAAGATGTTATCATATAATTACTTTACCCAGCAACCACTTACTTCCTTCTCAGCCTGTTCGGATCTAGGGAGGCAATGTATAAAGAATAGTTCCTCTTCCAGTGCCCCTGCTTCTTGCAGAAGAAGCACTCCGCTTGGCTCTAGTTGGGCTTGCACTTCTTGGTCTGACCTTGTGCAATCATCCAGACATTTGGCTGTACCTTCTTGTTCTTCTTCTTCTTGTTCTTCTTTCCTTTCTTAAATGGTCGATGATCAAAAGAAGACCCTCCCACTACATTCGCCATCTCCTTGTGGAGTTGGTGATCCTTCTCAAAGTTCTGTAGAAACCCCAACAAGCCATGGTAGTTGACTACAGGCTTTGTCATTTTGAAATGAGTTAGGAAGGGAAGGAAAGACTTGGGAAAGATTAAGGATCGCATCCTTACCGAGCTGCTCATGCAGGGGAAAGCCCAGCTTGCTAAGACACTCGATCATGTACAATACATAATCGGTAACTGAGGCCCCATCCCTCATCCGAGCATTGAAAATGGCACAACTTGTTTTATCCCTTTCAACATCATCAGGCATTCCAAAGGAGTCATTCAACATTTGAAGCATCTCCTAGGGCTGGGCATTTTTGAACCTACGGCTGAACTCATCGTTCATTATCGCTAGCATTATACACCGAATGGTGGTGCAGTCTTTGAGCCACTTCTGATAAGTATCTCGGACTGCTCCTCTGGCGGTCGGAGCTGACTCCTCAGGTGCTTGATCCATTATGACATAAAGGATCCGCTCATGCTCCATGATGATTTTAAACTTATAATACCAGCTATCATAGTTGGGTCCTATTAATTTGTTATTATCTAACAATGATCGGAGCAATAGGTTAGTGGCCATTTTTGCATAATAAGAAAAAACTAACCTAATTAGTATATGAAACAATTATCCTAAAGACTTGGATTTTAGTTTAAAGGTTCTTCCACTATTTTATACGAATTGGCAGCCTCTTCCTTCAATTCAAGGTATTACATTAATTCCTTAGTGGATACTAGAATCCAAATAGATACACACAAGCCCAACTTTGCTTGGTTAACCCATTTGCACTTATGGGTAGGTTCAAAACTAATTGTTTCTCTTAATAATTTCTAGTAATATCAATTTTGCCCTGGAGATCTAATCAGTAGGCTTTGGCCTCCACTAAAAAAGTTCGGTTAGATCCAACCATTAGCATGACTACATTTGGTCTTATCTAACCAATAAATGATTAGATCAGACTTTGGTTAGCCAACCTAACCACTATTAGAAAGACTTAACTAAATCATCATTTTATGATTGATAATTTCATTAATCAATAAGCACCAGGCCTTTGGGCCTCTAGTGACTATCAAATTAATGAACCTATTATCACTCAACTTAATGGGAGGCAATGATTTAGTTATCTATATAACTATTTCATCTTTTAGAACCTAATAATTTTAGAGGATTTAGTTAATATATTTAAGAAAAGCGAGCCAATTTCGATCCTCCCACTGACTTTACCAAGTCAAATAAAAAAAAGGATCTAATCTAAGTTGGCATTAAGAGTACCTAAATTAATCAAACTGATTTACCTAATTGACATTGATGAGCCCGAATCACCAAGTGATCCAATCAAAATCTAACTTACCAAGATAGCCAGGTAAGTGAGATCAGTGGAAGGGTTATGCCATTAACTCATCAAAGATCGAATTAGTGTGAGTAGCTCCTAATTAAAAACCACTGGTCAAACTGTCAGACTTACCTTAGACACCATTCGATTTATTAGTTTCAATTTGACCAACCTAGTAATTTTGGATTCAACCATATAGCCATGAATCAAGTCCATTTGGTTCTCGTTAAAGGCATGGACTTGACCAACTACAACTATTGTAATTGAGTCTATAGAGTCCTTGACCTAATCTAAATTGATATTAAATTAGATTTGATCAATTACTCTAAATTAGTCCACTCATTAACTGACCTTAGGTCTAATCTAATTTATAGACCAAATTCAACTAACCCAATAACCCATGTTTTATGATTAATGACTTAGAGACTTAATTCACAATTCTAGACACTAAATCATTATACTTAATTTTTAATTAAGTTTATGGGCTAAGAGTTAGGGTTCGGTATTTCAAAAATATTTTTTAAATTTTGAAAGATTTTTTATAACTTAGTATTATTCATCAATTGAGTTGACTCACTTTAAAATTGAATTGGCTCAATTTATAAACAATACTAGTTGTAGGGTTAAATCTGAAACTATGTACACTACATAATACAAAATTATGAAATCAAACTTTATCTAATTATGCAATTCATGATCATAAATTAGATTAAAATCTAATTTAATCAAATCATAAAAAATATTAGATCAAATCTAAGATTTTATGATTAACGATTTAGATCAGCAACATACCAAGACAATCTTTTCACTATAGAGGGTAAATCCTACACCAGGACAACCTGTAGTCTGTGCAATCTTGATTTTAATTTTTAGATCTTATTTAATCAGATTATTAGATTAATATTTAGATTAAATCTAAATTATCAATCAAAACATGCAAGCATATCATGTTTAGCAAACCTGATGCTCTGATACCACTTGAAGGAACCAGTGCAGGATTTGTAGTGCTACTTTCAAAAACTTTTTTAAAAATAGCTAAAATATAGTAAAAAATTAATTAATTTAATTAATTAATTATTAATCATATCAAAAAATAAATCCTACAACTAAGGATCTAAATATGATATAAATGCATACATATCAAATCTGAAAAATTAAAATAGTACAGTAAACTATTTACTAGATCTAAGTGTTCTGAGCACCATACCTTATGCGGATAGTTGATCACCATGATCTGATCATCGTCGAGGAGGTCCACTAGTCATGATGTAGTCACATAGATATTTGGCCTCCATGGATCATCCACACGAGGCTCCTAGTCCTGATTGGCTCCCCATGAGTGCTAGCTTGACACCGGAGTCTTTCAGGGGCTGTTTCAAACGAACAACTTTGATCTTCATCTATGGGCTTCACAGATGCTCCAGATTGTTAGTAGATAGAGTAGAGAGATAGAGGAGGTTCTCTATAAAGTTTTGTGTGCTTACAACTCTTATAGTTCATGTAATTGCTTTCTAAATCCTCGGTTCTAAAACCCTAGGTCATATGCACCTTGAAAACCCTACGCCCAACTCTCTTTGTTTTTCTTTCTCTTGATTTTTTTAAAAATATTTTCTCATGCACCTAGAGGCTCATGGAAGTCCTCCCCTTTTTATCAGATTAGTTGTCACAAGTCCAAAATTCTCTTTCTTTTATTTTTTTCCAAAATAGTGGAGAGCACGCGTGAGAGGATTAGAACGGGTTGGTTGTCAATTTGAATTCGAACTTGTTTTGAATTCAAATGCCAACCAATTTGATTCAAACAAAAATGGCAATAAGAAGGAAAGGCATGGAGTATCTTGTGCATGGAGAATGAAGCATGAGAACCATTTCTCATGAAGAAATATGGGTGCACAAAATGAGGTGGTGCATGGATAAGAAAAAGGTTGTTTCTTATCTAAGTTTGAATCTCATTCAAACTAAAATCAATAACAACCAAAACATATCCATAATGGGCATAGAGAAGGTGGGTGTGAGATCCTTTGTGCCTATAGAAAACTTATGAGAACTTTACTCATGAATTTTAAATGGGGCATGGGGCAAATGTGGCGCATGGGAAGAGAAGACTAGTCAAACTAGTCTTTGAATTTAAACTTCAACCAATTGAACCAATCCAATCAAAATTAGTTAGATCTAATTAGAATAAATTAAACCCAACATAATTAGGTTTAATTAAACTTAATTAAATTTTAATAAAATTAAAAATTGATCAAGCCCAACCTCTGATCAAATTAGGGTTCGAACCTCCTCGGCGATTAGGTCAACTTGTGACCTAATCAGGTCAAACCCAACTAAACCCAATTCAATTGGACTTGAACCAAAAATAATTATTCAATTAAATTGAGTAAATTAGAGATCAAATTTACTAATAAAAACTCTCATCAATCTAGAGTTGAAATCTAGTGGATGTTCGGACAACATAGTCCCATCAAAATGAAACTCTTGATCGTAGAGTCTCAAACCAATGGGACTCTTGATCTCGGTGTCTGAAACAAATGGAACTCATGATTGTAGAGTTTCAAATCTCAATCATAGAGTTTCAGACATGTAGCACTTAGAATTCTAGAGCAGTGGGACTCTAGGTCGAAGAGTCCCAATCCAATGGGACTCTTGACCACAGATTCTCAGACATTGAGATTTAGTATCCCAACCTAGTAGGACTCTCGATCGAAGAGTCCTAGTCCAGTGGAACTCTTGACCATAGAGTCCTAGTCACGTGGGACTCTTCACCAGCCATCAAATCAGGTAGGAACCTTTAGTGTGTGTGACTCTGCAAGTCCGAACCTAAGTCGGTAGCATAGAAATCAATTTTTGTACTAATCGAAGTAACCATCTAGCAATAATATCCGACATTCGGATAGGCCGAATAATCACCATTACAACATTCAGAACCTATGCGAATATGATTACCATATAATTTATCCCTATGACCTCTGTATAATAGATGATTTAGGGTTTGACTGTCAACCCTAGAAAATACATCTAGATCGTGACTCAAAGCAATTAGTCCCGTGACTCCTCACTAAGACTACCCTAGCCAAGATTTTGCTAAATTGAAATATAATTAAACACAGCTTTTGAAACCAAGAGTGGTCAATCCCATCTTGATACACGCACTGACTTCTTAAGTACTTGACTATGCTCAGAAACCTTCCATCACTGAATTAGAAATTCAGATAGTCCAGCAACAAAGCATAGTGAGTTGCTTGGAAGTCACTATGGTGATCTTAGATTGGAGGGATAGTTATATCCACATTCCATCAGAGCAAATCTTGACAGCAGAAAAGCTCTGGAGTTGATCACGTTCAGTGTAGATTACCCATACATCTCACTTGCATGCCATACAAGTATCTCAACACTCCTTGGTTATGAGGACAATCAACCTATAAGGCACACAATGATCTATACTTGATAAATTTTATCATCCGAAGTAACAATGTATCTTTTGGTTATGAACAATTTAAGGACTAAACGATAAATTCTTCTTTGTCGAATCTAGATAGTCCTAAGAACTTCATCAGAACATAGGAGTTCATTAGAAAACAACAGAATTTATGATGAAAAATATTAGAATAATTTTTATTAATTAATAATTTATATACAAGTATAACAAGTAGCACAACCGTCAATAGGCTGATGATTAGTTTTGCGATATATTGTCAATAATTTCTGCATACTTAGAACTAAAGCATACACCATCACATTACTTATTTTTGAAAATACTACCTAACTTGTTTTATGTTTTGAAAAACCCAATTCACCCCTCCTCTTAGGTTGTCTTACTAGAAAACAAGTGGTATCAGAGCTTGGTACTTACTTGATTTAACAATCAAGAGTTAAGATCAAATGGCAATCCATATGAGTGCATCTCTTGTCGAAGGGCAATTGACCAACCGTCTATCCTTGTTCAATGGAATAAATTGTACTTATTGAAAAGCACGTATATGCATTTACATTAAAGTACTTAATTATCAACTTTGGAAAGTGATAATCAAAGGCCCACATAGTCTCACAATCAAAATAAAGGATATTGATGTTTCCAAACCGGAAGAGGATTGGGATGAGCATGATATGAAAATGATAGAATTAAATGCTAAGGCCATGATTGTCCTATATTATGCATTAGACCCTAATGAATTCAATAAAATTTCTACTTGTGCTTCAGCCAAGAAGATTTGGGATAGGCTAGAGGTTACCCATGAGGGTACCAATCAAGTAAATGAGTCTAAAATAAATATGCTTATCCATCGATATGAAGTATTTAAAATGGAGTCAAATGAGTCTATTTCTGAAAATGTTTACTAGATTTACCAATATTATCAATGGTGTGAAAAGCATGGATAAATCTTACACTAATAGTGAGCTTGTTTGTAAAATTCTTAGATCACTTTCGAAAGCTTGGAAAGCAAAGGTCACCACCATCTAAGAAGCTAAAGACCTCAACAAGCTATCATTGGAAGAGCTTCTTGGATCCTTAATGACTCATGAATTGAATATGAGGCAAAACATGGAGGAGGACATCAAGAAGAAAAAGACCATAGCTCTCAAGACAACTACTTTTAGGGATGATGAGAGTGAGGAATTCGATGAAGAGGAGGAAGAAAATGACTTGGCCATGATTGCAACAAAGTTTAAGAGGCTTATGAGAAAGAAGAAGCAAGAATTCAAGAAGAAGATCTTCAAAGATGAACTAAGGAGAAAGAGAAGGAGCTACCAATTTGCTTCGAGTGCAAGAAATTCGGCCACTTTAGGATGGATTGCCTCCTTCTCAAGAAATCATCCAAAAAGCTCAAGAAGAAAATGATGATGGCCACTTGGAGTGATAGTGAGGACTCTAGCTCTGAGGAAGAATCACAAGAAGAAGCCAACCTTTGCTTGATGGCACATTATGAGGAGGTAAATGCTGAAAACTTCTTAGATTTCACTTTTGATGAGTTACAAGAGGCTTTTTTTGAACTTATGGCTGAATGTAGGAAAGTAACTTTGAAAAATAAAGATTTGAGAAAGTTAAATTCAGAACTTACTCATGAAAAGAAAATATTTTTTGAAAAAATAAATTTGCTTACTAATGAAAATCAGAAATTGAATGATGAACTAGCAAAAATTAAACCATTTGTAGAAAGATATACCTATAGTTTTAAAAAATTAAATATGCTACTAAATAAGCAAAAGAGCTATTTTTAACAAGACTGGATTAGGATTTAAATCTTATAAGAAATAAAAACTATTCAAATATCTATTTGTTAAAGCTTCATCAAACTCTACTTCAAATATCTCATATTTTTGTTGTGGATAAAATTCGGTTATAAATCTTATGCATGTGATTTTAGAAAATTAAATAAAAAAATAGTTAAAATAATTTAGATTTCAAAAGAAACCATGAGCACGAATCCCAAAGGACCCAAGATGACTTGGATACCTAAAAACTCAACTTGATTTTCTTGTGTAAGAGTGTTTTGCAGCTTGGGACAAAAAAAGACTTTGGTATCGTGATAGTGGCTATTCAAGGCACATGATGGATAACAAATCTCAATTTATCACTTTTGAGCCTAAAGAAGGAGGAGTAGTTATATTTGGTGATAATGAAAAGGGACGTATCATTAGCATCAGGTAACATTCGTATCACATCTTCTACTTCTATTCAAAATATATTGCTAGTTGATGAGTTGAAACATAATTTGCTTAGCATTAGTCAATTTTGTGATAAGAGATTTAAAGTAACTTTTGAATCTCTATTATGTATTGTTTCTAATCCAAATGACAATGACATCATGTTCATAGGACATAGACATAACAATATCTACATGATAGATCTTGATGATCTACACATGAAAAATAGTCAATGTCTTGTGGCAATGGATGCCAGTGTTAATGAAGCTAGTTAGTTGTGGCATCGTAGATTAGAACATGCCAGTATGGACTTACTCTCAAAATTAATTAAGAAAGATCTTGTAAGATGATTACCAAAACTAAGTTTTAAAAAGAATCGAATTTGTGATGCATGTCAATTAGGAAAGCAAACTAGGAATTTTTTCAAACCAAAAGGAATGATTTCAACCTCTAGACCTTTCAAATTGCCTATACATGGATTTGTTTGGATCCACAAGGATCACTAGTCTAGGGAGGTAAAAAGTATGATCTTATAATTATAGATGATATTTCAAGATTCACTTGGATAATATTTTTAGCACAAAAAGATGAAGCCTTCAATATATTTTCCAAATTTTATGCAAAGGTTTTGAATGAAAAGAACACATCAATTATTTGCATATGTAGTGATCACAGTATAGAATTTAAAAATCAGCACTTTAAAAATTTTTGTAATGAAAAAAAAATTAATCATAATTTTTTAGCAACTAGAATCCCATAATAAAATATAGTAGAAAGAAAAAATTGAACACTAGAAGAAATGGCATGAACTATATTGTGTGAAAGTAATTTACCTAGATATTTTTGGGTTGAGGTAATAAATACTGCATGTTACACATTAAACCATGTTCTAATAAGACCTATTTTAAAGAAAACCTCATATGAACATTGAAAAGTTAGAAAATAAAATATCAACTATTTTCATGTGTTTGGTTGCAAATGCTTCATACTTAATAATGAAAAAGATAACCTGGAATAATTTGATGCCAAGTTCGATGAGGATATCTTCTTAGGATACTCCTCATCAAGCAAGGCATATAGAGTCTTCAATAAAAGAACTCTCATTATTGAAGAATCAATTCATGTTATCTTTGATGAATATAATGACAAATCTATTAGAAAAAAAAAGATGCTTTAGATGAGGATGCAGAAAATCTTCATGACAAGATGGACAATCTAATACTCAAGATGCTCCACCTCAAAATAATGAAGAGAAAAATGAAGTCCTCTCAAAATCCAAGAGAGGAGCTTGCAAAAGAATGGAGGTATGCACATGGACATCCTAAAGATCTTATAATCGATGATCCATCACAATGAGTAAAAACACGATCTTATCTTAGAAATGTAAATAATTACATAGTTTTTGTATCACAAATTGAACCTAAATCAATAGAAGAAGCTAAAAATGATCCATATTGGATAGATGCAATGCAAGAAGAATTAAATCAATTTTAAAAAAATAAAGTATGGATCCTAGTCGATAGACCAAATGACCATCCAATAATTTGAACTAAATAGGTATATAGAAACAAATTGGATGAACATGGAATCATTATAAGAAATAATGCTAGATTAGTAGGAAAAAGGATATAATCAGGAAGAAGACATTAATTTTGATGAAACCTTTGCCCCTATAGCTAGGATTAGAGGCCAATTAGATTATTTCTTGCTTTTGCATGTTTCATAAATTTTAAATTATATCAAATGGATGTAAAAAATGTATTTCTTAATGGTTATATAGTGGAAGAAGTATATGTTGAATAACCACCTGGATTTGAAAATCATGCATTTCCAAATCATGTATTCAAATTACATAAAGCCCTGTATGGTCTAAAACAAGCTTTACATGCTTGGTATGAAAGATTAAGTAAATTCTTACTAGATAATAAATTTACTAGAGAAAATTTTGATAAAATCCTTATTCTTAAAAAGAAAAGATGAGAATCTATTAGTTGCACAAATCTATGTGGATGATATTATTTTTGGTGCCACTAATGAAATTCTTTGTTAAGAATTTGCTAAGCTAATGTAGGATGAGTTCGAGATGAGCATGATGGGAGAGTTAAACTTCTTCCTCAGACTCCAAATCAAGCAAAATGAAGAGGGGATCTCCATCAATCAAATAAAATATACAAAGAAAATGCTCAAGAAGTTTGGCATGGAGAGTTCAAGATCAATGGGCATACTAATGAGTACATCCTGCAAACTTGACAAAGATGAGAAAGGTAAGAAAGTAGATTTAAAATTATATAGAGATATGATAGGCTCACTTCTTTGTCTTACTGTAAGTAGACTAGATATAGTAATCAGTGTTTGCATGTGTGCTAGGTATCAATTAGACCCTAGAGAATCACATTTGCATGCTGTCAAAAGGATCTTTAGATACTTATCTGGAACACATAATGTAGGAATGGTATGATAGAGCATCTCAATTTGAATTAATTAATTACTCTGATGCTGATTTTGCTGGATGCAAACTTGATAGAAAAAGCACTAGTGGCACATGTCAATTCATAGGAGTAAATTTAATTTTTTGATTTAGTAAGAAATAAAACTCAGTAGTACTCTCAATGATTGAGGTCAAATATATAACTGCTGAAAGTTGTTGTGCACAAATTCTTTGGATTAAACAACAATTAGAATTTTTGGTAAATAATTGTCAATAAAGTTGTTGTCAATAAAGTGCAATTAATTTAACCAACTTTATTATTGACAATACTAATAATTATTGACAATATATAACAGTAGTATTATTATTGACAATACAAGTGCAATTAATTTAACCAAAAATCCAATTCAACACTCAAGATCCAAATACATTGAGATAAGACATCACTTCATAAGAGATCATGTACAAAATAATAATGTGGTACTTAAAATTATTATTACTGATAAATAATTAGCTGACATATTCACAAAACCCCTTAATGAAGAAAAAATTAGCATAATTAGAAGAGATTTAGGACTTTACTATCAACCTAATTAAATTTTTCATAATTCTAGGTAAATCAAATTAAATCTAAAAGTATCAAATTTTGTGTATATTATCAATAATAAATATCTAGAAAAGTAACTAGACATTGTTTGAATGCCAAATTTTTTTTTGAAACTTTTAAAGTTTTAAAACTATTGATCGAGTTGACTCGAGCAAACTAGTTCAAAACCAAGAGTCGACTCGAGGGTTGGGGCCATAGGTGATTAAAATGAACCCGTGATTGTTCATGATGCCCTAGAGATTCTTCGTTTTGGCGAGCAAAGGGCCTCTCATTCCTCCAAACTCAATCCAACAGTGTCGCTTGCTTCCCTACCATCTCTTTCCTTCGATTCGTAAAGTTAGGGATTGATTTTGGATAAAATTGTGGATGAATTGCATGGAGTGTGGAAGATTTGTAACACCCATGGAGCCAAAGAATGGGAGAGGAGAAGAAAAGCCTAAATGGAACGGGCGACATCTCCAACCATCTAGGATTTCTCAACCCTCTGAAAGAACCCATTCAGGAGGAATCCATTCAGGAAGAACCCATTCAAGGAAGAAATTCAATCGAATCAAGGTATATCGAAACTCTCCTCCTCCACCATCTTTACCTATCGGTAGAATGGCCACTAGAGCCACAGCAATGGGGAGAAGAATTTGATTTTGGATTTTTTAAGGAATATAATTTTTTCTGTTGGATCATGGATTGAGAGAATGGGATGGAAAGACTTTTGTCAAATGAATATTCCTAAGGTACCCTAAGTTGGTTAGAGAGTTCTATGAAAATCTTAAAAGAAGATTTTCTAAAATTGTAAGTACAGTCAAAGGCATACAAATTGAGATGACGGAGGAGAGTTTGGCTCAAACCTTTGGAATCACAAAAGAAGGTTTTGTGCTTGATAAGTTATATGACAAAAAAGAGGGGTTTGAGATTAATTATGGGTAGGGATGATATCATTGGAGATGCACTGGCACCCACACTATCAGTGAAAATGAGAGTTCTTCATCATATCATCAGTGGGATTTTTATTCCAAAATTAGGTAGACATGACTTTATATCTGAAAGAGAATTATGTATGATATATTTGATAGTTCAGGGAACTCAAATAAACCTACCCAGTATAATGATTCATCAGATGAGAGAGGCTGCATCAAGGAACATGGTATGCTTGCCCTATGGAATGGCCCTGACTAGGATCTTTGAGACTGCTGGAGTGTCACTAGAGAATGAAGCAAGTAAGAAGCAATCTCACTATGATGTTTATGATATGAGGGCTTTGACCAGAATGCAATATCATGTAGAGGATGGAAAATGGGTTAAGAACATTTCTAGTCAAGTGAGGAGAGTACCCAGGGTTGTAGAGGTAGGAGAGCCCTCTACTCCAATTGCAACCCGAGATGCACCTGACACTGAACCTGGTACACCTATGACACCTTGAACTCCACCCATGGGAAGGTTCCCACAAATACCAGCTGTTTACTCTACATCTTTGGAGAGACTGGCAGATAAGATATCTACCAGAGTCAGTGAAGAGATTTAGGGATTGTCTGAGAGAGTAGAGATTGCATAGATTGAGATGAGGACTATCTCTCAGAGGCTTACTACTCTGGAGCAGAGGGAGCATGCACATGGCACATCCACTAATCATTCTAGCATCATTGAGGAGCTTGCTCAGCTTAGGGGGAGAGTTGAGTCTGGAGGTACTAAGATGATGGTAGCAATCAGTAGCTTAGGTTAGGCATAGCAGCAGGACATCATTTCAGTACATGGAGCCATGGGCAGTTTGATTGAAAAAATAGAGAGACTCGCTTCAGGTACGATACCAGCAGCAGTAGCAGATGCCACGGCTAGGATAGCCATGCCTAGACCTCCACCTCCTCCATCTATGCCACTTGGTCAGACCATCTAGGTATCCATGAGTGAGAGCAGACCACCACTTAGAGTCTACACTCATGGAAGGCCTTAGAGTCTACATTCATGGAAGGCCTCCTCCCTCATAGGTAGCTGGACCTTCTGCTAGGACTAGGAGCAGGAGAGCCAGACCTTCTACCTCACGAGCCTCATCCCAAACATTAGAGATTCCATCTGATGATGAGTAGCTTCATAGGCTCTAGTGTCTATCCACTTCTTGTACTTAGATCTATGTATTAGGAGTATATGGTTGTATTTGACTCTATGCTGGTATTTGATTCTCTATACATGGCACTTATAGATGTAAACTTGCTTAACCTAGTCTTGCTTTGAACTTGATGTTTCATTGTATCATAGTGCATTTTATTAATGCAATGACACTCATGATCACTTACTCTTACACTCATTCTAAACATTTGCCTTAATTTTATATTTTTGATTGATAATAAAAAGAGGGAGTAATATGTATATGAAGCATGAATTCATTCACTTTGAATATGTTAAAATTCATCCACTATTCATTCACTTTGAATATGTTAAATTTAAAATTTTCAGCATAAATGTGACTTTGAATATGTTAAATTTAAAATTTTTAGCATAAATGTGTTAAGATAAAAATTTTCAGCTTGAATGTATTAAGCATGAATGTGTTAAGCATTAATATGTTAAGGATTGAAATTTTCAGTATATATGATGTGCATTATAAGTTTGGAGTTTGTGCCATGATATATACTCTATGTATAATTGTTTAATACTAATGCTTGGCATATACATATGGATATATGCTGGCAATTTACTATTCTAATAAGTACAAATAGAAAACTTAACCTTGAATTGAAAAGATATATTAAAAATGCAAGCATAAATTTATTAGATATATGTGCCCTACAAGCCAGAATTGGCTGACACTTGTAATTTACTTCTAGGGGCAAAATTATAATTTTGACTATAATAAATAAAATGGGTTATTTTCTATCACATATGTGTATTTAGTGTCTGTGATACATCCTTTGAGTTAATGGTAATGATAATTCATATTTTCAAGAGTTGAAAATTTAAGACATGAATAATCATTGTTAACTTATAAAATGCTCCCGACCATAGGATCATCACGAGGATGGTGATTGATCCAGAAGGTTGGTGTACAATCGCTTCTCTTTAGTAGATGAGTCTTGAGTCTATGGTGTGGAGACACTGGAGCGAGAGTACAGGTACTCGTTAGAGAATGAGGGCACTGAGCGTGACCACCTCGAGTAGTCATTAGGGAGTCTACCTTCTCGTCAATGACTGACTCGATGCTGCAGTAGTGTGTCTGGTTCTTTGACCTGAGGTGCATCGGCAGTTCACCTTGAGGGTGTTATAGTTTGACTACACCATTACTCGATCTCCTAGCCATATGGAACCCTGAGGTGTATGTTGGCTATAGCATGTTCATTGTAGGAACTGGATAGCATCAAGATGGAATCTATCTACCTCGGTGGTAGAGGAGCAGCCCTATGATGATCATGAGAATCAAGTCCAGAAGCCCATGGCCATGGCAGAGTGAAATAATAGAAAGAGTTTCTATTTAGATTTTCACATCGGACTTGAATCGAATGATTACATCATATGACAGAAACTAGGGTTTGACGAGTTCACCTTAACCCTAATCTGATCGGGGCTCAAGATAGAAGAACTTAATCACACAGGTAGCTGCACCAAGAGGTTCGCATTCAGCTCTGATGGGTTGCCACCATATACTGCTAGGTGTCACTGGTGGATTTTGGGAGCAATTAGAATGATTTAGATGATCGATCATTCTAGCTGTTCGAATCAGAAGAGTTCTGATCCATCGAAAGGAGTTTCGATGATGTCGATGATAGAGATCATGACATATCCCATTACCATACAGAACTGAACCTAACTGGGTCACACAAACAAGGGTTTGAATCTGGTGATCATCAATTGAACTGATCCAGTTCAATTGATCTGAATGAGATTCAATTAGGTTCAAGAAAATCGTGCTAGCACTCGATTGAACCTAACGTTCTTCTTTTGCTATCATAAATAAGTTGTCCTGTCTGAGCCAAAGGAGTTTGTGCTCAATCAGAGGCCTTCATATGGTCTGACTGGAGGTTGTCCAAGTCAGAAAAGGTTGTCTTATTTTGTAAGACATTACCTGCCATTTTTGGTCACCTGCCATTTCTTGTTCTTTGACTTTGGTCAAAAGTCTACCTTTGACTGGTCAAATGTTGACCATTGACACTTTGACTTTTGACCACATGTCATGCACCTATTGGAGAGCTGGTGGGGGCCTGTCCCCCTGCCAGAACCTGGCAAGGAGGAGGGCGCACGCCACCCTAGGCGTGTGCCCAAGTTGGAGGCGCCTAGGAGTCCCTGTTGGACAGGGACTCCATCTCCTTTTTGGATTCCAATTAGAGTTCTCCTAAGAACCAACTTTGACTGGTCTTAGGCACCCTCTAAGGAGGAATCCAGGGGACTCTATTCCCACCAATCAGATTTAGATCTGATTTCACAAAGAGTTGTGATTGGTTGGGAAGAAGAGAAGTTGGATCACAGATAGTCTATAAATAAGACCCTGCGCCCAACCCAGATTGTGATAGGAAGTGATTGAAAGGAATCATAATTCCCATGCCCCAAGGCTGCCTCTCCCCTCTTCCTCCATGCCAAACCACCTTCTCCCTTTCCTCTCCACGTCCAAAAGGAGTTTTGGATTTTTGGTTGGTGCGATCCAGATCAAAGAAAGGCGACTGAAAGCTAGAAGGCTGCGCTGCTGCAAAGGACGACTGCTGATCTTCAAAAGGAGTTTTGAAGATCCTCCAGATCAGATCCAGATTAGATCTAGATTAATTTTTGAAGATGTGATAGAGAAGAAGAGGATCTCTAAATTCAGCCCAAGTGGATACTGATAGAGGCTAGACACTTGAATGGCTAGATCCAGAACCTTCTGCTGCATACAGGATCATCAACGGGTAATAGATTACCCATATCAAGGTAAGTTAAATCTGATTTAATTTGTCTAATTTTATTTTAATTTTTAAAATAATAATAATCAGATCTAAAATATATCAAGATCTGATTAGGATCAAAAATTTTTTTTTTGAAATATATCTCTTGATCTGATCAGACCTGAATGAACTTGGACCGGGAAATCAGGATTTCCCTTCAACTGGTATCAGAGCCAAGGTTCTAAAAATATTTAGATCTAATTTTAAATTTATTATTAATTCAAAAAATAATAATTTTAGTTTCACATAAGATGTGATTAGATCTAAAATCAGAAAAAATTAAAATTAAATGATTAGGATCTAAGATTAGAAAATATGCATGGACTTGTTCTAAAATAGAATAGTTCTATAGAATAGTCTTGCATGTTTTCAATTTAATTTGATTAAATCATATTTTAGATACTATTTTATTTACTATTTTTTGATATTATAATGGTTATAATAACATCTAAAAATAGCAAATAAAATTATTTAATTTTAAACATATATGAGATATGATTGAATGCATGTCTAGACTAGTTGTAGAATAGTTCTAACAATAATATCTAGATTAAAGAATTTATTTTAATTAGATCAATTTAAATCTAATTTTTTTAGATTATTATGAGATAATCTAGATCTGAAAATATGATGATTCATAATGAGATGTATGCAAAATATGCCATGATTAGATCTATTTGTATATGAGATATATGATATAGATCTAAAACTATTTTATAGTATGCATGTTCCTGTGATTAATGAGTTCCTCTTGGCCGTCGGATCATAAGACAAAGAAGAAGGTTTAATAAGGCCCTCCAC